>JADBJO010024362.1:15000-25279 GCA_016801955.1 Conus betulinus
CATGGCCTTTCATGTCTCCTTTGCAAAACGTCTTTGTATCTCCGCTGTGGGCGGCCAATGCTGCTCTGCCCCCCTGCGCCAAGCTCCTCCCTACAGGCTCGTCTTTTGTGGTGATCGAAAACCCATCCTCCATGCGGACGAAACGACCCATGGCCAGCCAAACGCAGGCCGCTAGCTGTCTCAGCCGGTAAATACACTTGCATGGAGGTTCCGGCGCGTGACAGGGACTCGTTGTTGGTCACCCTGTCTTTGCCAGGAGAGGCCAAAAACCAATAACAATAGCAAAAAAGATTTTACATTGACCTATCACCAAACCCCCAAGAAGGTGCGGACCACTGCCACGGTCATCTCATTCCCCTCGTCACCCCTTTTTCCATGCATCACCCAGCTTTTCCATCAAACAAAACCGCCGCCGCCAAGTCTTCCCAACGAAGAAGTCCTGCTTGTTCTCCTTCTTTTCTCTGGGACTGGTTCCCCACTAACTCGGGAAGAAATGAACCTGTGCTTAATCAGAAGTTGAGTGATAATTTTCAATTTGATAAATACGTTTGTTTTCGGTTGCGGTTTTTTTTTTTTTTTTTTTTTTCAATTCTCCCGTCTTTGATCGGTTTTGATACTACACGAATGGTACCCCTAACACTTCTTAAGATGGTAAGATATTGTCATCATCGATCATCATCAATCATCATTATTATTACCATTATTGGTTGTTTATATCATTAAAATCGATATATTTATATCATTAAAATCGATATTACCATCTCTTACCCGCGTCCAGCCATCATCATTATTGTTATATTATTGTCATTACTTTTATCATTATTTATTATTATTGTTGTTGTTGTTATGTTCCTTTGCTTTCCGGGAAACTGGAGAGAGAGAGGGGGGGTGGAGGGATGAGTGGAAGGGGCAGGGAAGTGACAGGTTACGGGAGGATATGTCAACAATGCACAACGGCAACAGAGGTCATGAATGCTGACTTTGGAAACTTCATAAATTCTGAAAGGGGGTCCATCTCTCGCTCCCCCAGCCTCAATTCTCTTCTCTGCAAAGCTTCTTCTCGCTGTGTCCAGTCAAGTTTTTCTACCATGCACTCACACACGCGCTCTACTGTCCTGGTGGTGAAAATCTGTCACCGCTTAGTGACACATTTTCCATCAGTGTCGGTGAGGAATTTGGGGGAGCAACACTGTCAGAGACAACATCCCTTAAGAGATGGAACTCGACTGTTGTGGTTTCCAGTCTTCATGCTATCAGTCAGAATTTTTCCCCCCCCTTTGAGGGTGTTTTTCTGTGTTTTTATTTTGAACTGGATTGCTTAATTATTACCATCACATATTTGCAAACACTTTACACAGTTTTTCCACACGCAAAATCAAACATATTTCTAGAAATGGTCGTGCTTCTCTTTTTTTTCTTTTACACTGTTATAATGCTAGCCATGAGAATGAGGATGATGAAGCTAATGTTACTGATTTCCATTCCGATCGGAGACTGCATGACAGGGTTGTACTCTCCCATCTATCCGGCCTTCCAACCAGCCTGAGAGATTCAGACACCGTGCATGCTGGTGAGGATTTTGAGCCACACTGTCAGAGACGCATCCATTAAGTGGATGAACTCGACTTGCCGTGGTCCCGGTCTTCCCAACAGAAGCCGTAGCGACTCAACTCTGGCTAGAAGCCGGACGGAGCAAAACAATTCTCACATTGCTTGCATAGGAATCGAACCTAACGCACTCCCAGATCAATTGAAAAAAAAAGTCTGTAATATCGATACTTCATCCATAAACGTTAAACATCGCGCCAAGATAAAACCATAGCAAAGACAGAACAGCCATCCATAGCATCACAGTTTGAAAAAAGATAAAGGTGTTCAGAATTTACAGTTACAACTCGGCGGAAACAGTGCTTTTCTTGTGTTTAATTGAAACTTTTCTGTTCCTAATAACAAAACATTCACTGGTCATACCTAACGTCGTTACTGTTCCACACCTCTTTCTTGCTACATCCTCGCTCCTCCTCCTCCTCCTCCTCCTCCTCCTATTCTCCTTCTTCGTCTTCGTCTCTTCCTTCTCTCGCGGTCCTCCATGCTACAAGGTACCACCTCCTCTTCCTTTTCCTCTCTTCTTTCGTCCATTCCTCCTTTTCTTCCTCTTTTTTTTTCTTCTTCTTCCCGCTTCCCTTGTTTTTTCGTCCCTGGAATCGACCCGAGGTTCAACATTAGTGAGATTTTCGAGGTAGTATGTGACCGTTTTGAAAGCCCATCAGTAGACAGCCCGTCTTCGTCCATGATGCCTACATGGCGCCTCTTGTCATTCGTGGCTATGTGGTGGTGTGGGGTAGGTGTGTGTGTTTGTGTGTGTGTGTGTGTGTGTGGTGTGTGTGTGTGTGTGGTGTGTGCTCAGTTTGTGTGTGTGTGTGTGTGTGTGTGTGTGTGTGTGGTGTTGCATGTGGTTTTGCTTGTTTTGTGTGTGTTGTGTGTGATGGTTGTGTGTGTGTGGTTGTGCGCGTGCGTGCTGTACTGTGTGTGTGTGTGTGTGTTTGAGGTGTGGCACATGTGTGTGTGTGTTGTTGTGTGGTGTGTGTGTGTGTGGTGGGCCGGTCGCGCGCGGCAATCCATTCCACCAAGACATAAACGCCCTGTTCTGGTACTCGAACCCTTCATCCCCCACCCGCAGCCCCGACGGCTAACTACTGCACACCTTAAACTTTGATGCTGTATATTATTTTCAGTACGTGACTGGGAGAAAACCCGAAGTCACCATGGACGTTTCGTTGATCACCTGACCTACCCCCTGGTCTCTATGAAACCTTGCAAATCATGTTCGTCACTTCCTGGCTATTACACATTTAAAAAACAGACAATTGAGAACCCCGCCACTTCCTTTCATTCTTCACCGAAGTGGGGTTGCCATATATAACCCCTGGTGACCGCATGAATCCCATGAACTTCGGATTCAAGAGTTTCAAGATCAAGCGCAGAGTCTGGCGTAATAAGGAATCTCTCCTGGGACCAACGATCTTGGATCTGCCAACCAAAGTTCTCACACTTTTGATCATGATTTCTATGGTGGAGCCACCTTCTCTTCGAATGTATATGTCGTGGTTCCATGTCGGTCATGCTTTACACTGAATGAAAGTTAACAAGTTTGTTTTTGTTGTTCTTATTACATCGAATCAGAATAAGATTAGATTGGTGGGCATGCCCAATATTCTTGCAAATTGTAGTCCATTAACGATGCCATACGTGGAAATACAACACAACTTGTGGATCCCTTGGTCGGTTGTATTTCCACAAACCCACTACAACCGTACAGGGAGAACCAGTTTTTCCATCCTCTGTTCTATCACCAAAAGCATAAATCTAGGGAAAACACCAAGAAATCTACGTCAAAATTCGCCAGGCACGCAAATGTTCCCGTACTGTTAACGGATATGTGCCCTTGATGAATAATGGATATCAATAACAAATCATCTTCATATTCAACATCAGCCACCGACAGTAAACAATACCGACGTGCGCCAAAGACATCGCCTAGCGAATCGCGTTTGTAGGCGCATCATCCTATTAATCTCATGAAACATCTCGGGACTTCCTGTAACAACATGACTAAAATCGTAAAAGACAATGGCAAAGGCATCTTAATCATATCTCCGGCTGGATCTGATCGACGAGGCATTAAAACAAAAAACGCCATAAGGGCGTTACTTTCTCCAACATACAGCAGGAGTTCTGTCGTTCCATTGGAATGACATCTTTTTAAGAAGGCAACACGCTTGAGACGCCCCACCCTGCAGAAGTTTGCCGAATTTGAATCCGTTAAGCGTCAAGGAAAATAACATCTGGCAACAGGAGAGCATGTTGGCTTCCTGGCCTAGATTGCAGACCGTTTCCCTTATAGTGCAACGAGTTCATGGCCAAAACACTTGACTGAAGGAGCGGGGCGGGGGAACTACGGATAGCTCCAAGCAAAAGGGCCTATTAAAAGACTTTTGAATATGAAGTTAGAAACATCAGATATCAATTGGTGGAAGAATATACAGAAGTCACCGGAAAGAGGATGATGAGTTTACAATCCTCAGTGCCAACTTCCGTAAAAGACTCGGTGATAAGGAATGCGGCATTGCAACTCCACGCAAGAAGGTCTTTGAAACATGCGTAAAAGTTAGGACTGATGCCTCCACTTGGCCATCGACGACACAAAAGGCACACCAGCAAGGGGCCTGCACCGTGGACACCATCCCAGTCGTCCACCCGACTGCACGAAAGGAAATCTCCGTTATTGGGTCAGAAATGACGCACCCAACCGCTCCACACATTCTGACAGACACAGCCGAAAGAATACCACATTCTTGTTTGCGAAGCTGGATCCCCCCGATAGCAGAAGTTTCGTTGAACAGATCTTTAATATCAGCCGCCTCTTTTGCGAAAAACAAACTCCAACACCAGCATGGATTTCCACCATGTCTTCACAGAACTTCAGTGTTCTGGCAGAGGCACTACAGGCCAAAACAAGAAATTTAACATCGCAAGTCTCTCTTTTCGTTCTTTCTTTGTACTGTCCTAAATGTTTAAATGTGATCTATTTTTTTTGCTTGAGAAGACCCAAGAGGTCGAAATGCATCGGGTCTTCGTCCTGTGCTTTGTTTGTCAATGTCCTTGGCGGCAACTAACCCCACTCTTTCTGAAAAAAAATCTGCGCAAAGCTAATCCCACCATCCAACTGACCTCTTCCAAGCGGCCATTGCAGTGTTCCACTGGGTGGCTGCTGGAAAGGGGTTCCACACTTCAGGCTGGAGATTCGAACGGGCCGGCCACCTGTCTCTCCATCTTTTTAATGCCTTCCTGTGAACGCATCAGGCTCATTCTTTCGCCTTTGGAGGATCGTGGCAGTAGAGTCACCAACACCGCAGACGAATCCCCTGGAATGCTTTCGCTTTGCGGGTGACAATCAACGGCCTGGGCAGGCAGGGACGAAGACGAACTGGATCAGGCTCCTTCAAAGACGGGCCACAAATGCCAACAAGATGTGGCATGTAGGTTGCCGCATAACGGTCCACGCTGAACAGTTATCCACCGAACAACATGACTTCTGCTATGGACCGTACTGGGACAGAATTTAAGAAACCAAACAGGGAATCCACACCAGAAATTCTCTCAAACGCAGCAAAAGACGACGACATCAGTTACCGCCCCGACTGAAACCTGTTTGGAAATACAAAAGACAATCTCCATGCCACACCAGATCAGGCTCCCGCGCGCTCTCAGGTATCCCAATCTTCCCTCCTGTTGCATGCGTTGGCACATGCCCTCGCTGCCAAGCTGGACAGAAGGATCCCAGCGAAATGCGTGTTAACGCAGGATACGCAACATGCAGAAACAGTAGATATACCAACTAGCGGAAAAGTACGGCAGACATCGAGCCATAAGAAAACCTGCTGACGTTCAGACCGGACAGTATGTTCGTATCGCCATGCTGACGGCCTTGCTGAACCCAATCCTGTTGAGAAACTGTTAAGAGAGGGGGAGACGAAAGGGGAAGACAGGAAAAAAACATGGATGACAACATGTGCGGACATGGACAGGGAGAACACTCGCAAATACTCCGGCCTGGCACACAACCAAGGGCACTGGAGGAACCTGAAGGAGTTCGCTGACGTGCGGCGTCCCGCTGACTCTTCATGGAGTTCATGGACAAGGTCAGGAAGAAGGTTGTACAAGAATTCACAAAAGTTTTTAAAACACGTAGAAGACTAAAATTATCGATCTTATTTCTTCTGATTAAAAAAAGTACTACGGGGTATTGGTGAACGAGACGTGTTATTGCACTCAATCACATATCGCCCACACAGGCAGCTTGTTACCTGCCCTAATCCCTTATCTTGCGCACGTCACACACCTACCTGGCTTACCATTCACTTACCAACTTCCTCTTAATATACCAACCTGTCACATGTTTATCTGCTCAGACATCTAGCCACGCCACTGATACTTATAAATTACTGATTAACTTTGTTTTTTTTTTAAGTTTAAGTACATGGTTTGAACTTCATGATAACCTTTATTTACACTGATCACTTTTATTGTATGATCATTCCTATGACTTACCTTGTTTCTATGTACAGTTTTCATGTACAACTCGCAGGCATACGACTAAACAGCGCCACTCGCTAAACTGTTTTGTTTGAACTCTTCGCGCAACGTTAAAAATGACTGAAAAAAAAAAGACAAACGCCATTTACAAATTATCTGATGTCTTTCAAATACCAACAAGGTAACAATAAATTGATAATTACATGAAAGAGGCGTTTGAGGAAGTATTTTCGTTCGACGTTGGTGTGTGTCTGTGGTGTCTGTGTGTGCGTCTGTGTGTTTGTGTTGTATGTGGTGTGTGAGGCGCGCGCGCACAGGCGTGGTGTATGTGGTGTGTAAATGTATGCGTGCGTGCCCGCGCGAGCATCTGTGTGTGTGTTGTGTGTGCGTGTGTATGTGTTCGCGCGCGCGCTTTGCGCGCGTGTGCGTGTGTCCCTACCCGTGATGTTGTCGTGCATGTGAGGTTTTGTGTGTGTGGTGTGTGTGTTGTTGTGTGTTGTGTTGTGTGTGTGTGTGTGCGTGTGTGTGTGTGTATGTGTTTTGTGGGCCTGCCCTGCATGCGTGCCTGCGTGCCTCTGGTGTGTGTGTGTGTGTGTGTGTGTGTGTGTGTGTGTGTGTGTGTGTGTGTGTGTGTGTGTAGGGGGGGGGAGGGGAGGTTAGTAGGTGTTTGTAAGGTGTACTTCACTTACGGTTCTGGGCCATAAAAAACGTTTGGGTCTAACAAATTCACAACATTTAAACACAAACGTCTTACCCATCTCATTGAAGTTGTCAAAGAAACAAGAACGGCTTCTCAACCTATGCTATGTCCGTCCATCACAGAGATGAAAATCGATGGAAATCGTGTCCAGCTGAAAGTGTACACTTTATTATTGCCACAGGAATAAAAATGTCTGCCAAGCTTAATGACTTTAATGGGAAATGGGTCAAAGAACGGGGACACGTGGCATTCAGGATCATAAACACACATACTCCCGACACATATAGACGCACGCAAACCGTCGACACAGATAGACGAGAGCGAGGAGAGAGAGAGAGAGAGGAGAGAGAGATGAGATGAGAGAGCAGAGAGAGAAGGAGAGAGAGGGGAGCGGGAGAGAGAGAGGCATGAGGCGTGGCATCTCTCGGGATGGTGGGGGGTGCCAGACAGATATGTTACGGACAAAGACAGACCGTTAGGCTCCACACAACACACCAACACACACACACACACACAACACACACACACACACACACCACACACACAGCGACAGAGTTCATGCGAAAGGGAAAAGAAAACTGGGTCTCTCCTATACGAACTTTCCCGTAGATTCATAGATGATTTCAAACGGATTGTCTTTTCCCTTTTTTGCATCATGGCTTTGTTTTCTTTGTGCTCTTAAATCACATTTCCTTCCATTTGTACTGGGGCCACCATTTCTTTTCTAGTCATTATTTTTCATTACGAAAATGTTCGAAAAAGAAACAGCCAAACACTTAGAGCGGCACACGTTCAGAAAACACATCCAAACTCAATACAACACTCCCAAACAGAGCAAGCATCAGTAGTACTCAGTGCTACTACCACAACGCACTAGTACTTGTTCCGGCACGCGTACCAAGCACAGACACATAACAACGCAATGACACACTCTAAAAAGAGCAGCAGCTGTAGCATTGGTGCTACTACTACGACAGGTACTTGTCTTCTGCCGCTGTCTTGCTATCCAGGGGCCTGTTGATTGCTAGTCTGTGGAACCAGACAGTGAAGTGAGATACGAGTGTGTGCAACTTGCGCTTTGCGCATGTAAAAAGAACATCAGGTAATGCTGAAGTTGTTGCTGGGAAAGTTCCGCTTTGAGGGTAAACAAAAACATTAATATTGGGGGTGAGGGGGTGGGGGTGGGGGGGTGGGGAATCGGTGGCGCTGCAACACGGACACGTCACACACTCTGCCTGCAAAAGAATACGGAAATCCATGGTGACGGCACACAGCAATCGGCCAACAAACATAAGACCTACAATAACTACAATACAGTAAATACAACACAAATGCCGTACAGCGCAGCGCAGCCCTAACAACTACAACAAAATGAACTACAACACGAAACAATCCAATATGGTACTGCTACTGCTACTGCACCTATTAACAATCAATGACGAACACAATGGTAACAACGACAGCAAAAACCAACGGCAGCAACAGCAGTAACAACAACAGCAACAACACACAATAGCAAAATAACAACAACCGGGGGGAGGGGGGGGGGGTCTTGGGAAACCGTAGACCTCTGTCAAAAAGGTCCCACACGATCCTGATCTGTCCTGTGGTCAGTATCCTAAACTACGATTCCCCACAAAATGCATCGGATTCGTCCTCCAGCTGCAGCCTGTTCTTCCCACCAGGCGTCGTAAGAACGGAATTTGTAGTTCATGTGTCATCGTGTTGACAGGCAGGAGGGTACAGACAGAAGATGGACGAGAGCTAGAATCTCTTTTTTTTTAGCGGAAGTAATAGTAGACAACCGCTGTAACAGGGTGGCCAGACCCGACGACAAGCGTTTGCAAGAATATCGTTACGGGGTGTCTTCGGCACCAACCGGCTCCCCCTCAGACCAGAGAGTGCTGTGAGGGAATGGGAACAACACACAGCAACCGTGCAATCTCCTCTTGATCCACAACATGTCTTCGTGACTGCTGGCGGAAGTTGCCAACTGCAGGGTTCGTGTATTTCGTGGGTCTGATTAATAATAATACTAGTGACCTGCTGCACTTGGTGGTTTTATGGTTCAGCTTGTTGTGGTGGAGCGCATATGGACCACCTTCGCACACACTGAACGCCTCCTTAAATGAAGCTGAACCTTTATTACACGTAAAGTAGGCCACCCCCCCCCCCCCCCCCCCCCCCCCCCCTTTCCTCATTGCTGGAGGAACACGTCCAGGAACTGCTGGGGCAGATAAACAGGAAGACCATTCCCTAGCCAACATCATCTGGTGATTGTAACCGTAAGGGTTCCGGCTCTACTGGTCCATGTGGGTATATGTTTTTTCATATCGATTTTATTACTTAAAAAGTGTTTAAGGACAAATTTCTCTACACCCACTCCAATTCACAACCACGAGTTTCAGTCGAACGCTACAACCATTTGATTGTGGGCTCCCCAGCAATGCCAACAGCCAAAGTGTAGAGGGGAGAGGATTCGTATCCTAAACCCCTCCCCCTTCTTCCCAACCCCATGTTTGTCTTTGCTTCCAGGTGAGAGAATTGTTCAGTTGGCTGGTGTGCGTTTCTCCATGTAAGCACACTATATGTCCGCTTCTTTTTCCGCCGCTCAGCGGCGTGTCGGCCTACAACCTGATCGCAGCTTTTGCCCGCTTCACTGTGTGTGCTTTAAATGTGATCATTTGACACAATCAGCTGTGAAGTGTGGTGAACAGACAGACCACCCGTGGACAGGAAGTAGACACGGAGCCAGTCAGACCAACAGAGATGTGAATGCCTGCCATCCTCGGGTAGCGCTCCTCCCCACGTCCGCTAGATTCCGGTCCCCTGTCCACAACCATACCCCGCCCGTCCCGGCCACAGCTCCGGTTACCGGCAATCGAGAGCAGTCGAGTCGTCATGAAACAAACCACCAAAGGAGACACTGCACCGTGCCTTAGAGTTCATGTCGGTGGTGCACTGTCGTGCCTGTTCTGATCCAGCATACGTAGGACACCACCTACTAAGAACCCCCTTTGGACGTCAAAAAACTGCATAGTCGAGGAGCAAACGGGAGTGAGGCTCTCCACGTCGTCCTGCGATATTTTTCCCCTCGGATCTGCCGATACCCGGTGACCCCGACAGAACCAACCAAGACCATGGACGTGGAGAAACTGAAGTCACAACTTCAGCGAGCTGGGCATGAAGGGCCGCCAGAATTTGAGGCATTTTTCATCATGCTTGATATGCGGGGATGAGGGATGATGAATATGATAAGGCGATTTTCTATTAGAAGAAATGCATCTATTCTAGAGTGAGACAGCAAGACAGATCTGTACTTAACGCTTACTTTCACGGTATAATCCCGACTCGTCAACCAGGCTCGAGAGACAGAGATACACATGCAGTGCTGGTGTCATGCACTGTTGAACAACACTCTCAGATAAGAATCCTTTAAGCGGGATAAAACTCTGTGTGGTCCTCGCCAGTCGTCCCAACTGG
>JADBJO010024363.1:7500-25278 GCA_016801955.1 Conus betulinus
TGTACAGTGCGTATGAGGTGGAGTGGGAGGAGTATCCAAACGAATGGAAACACTTTGGCATTAGTCCAGAAGTTATGACATGCACTGGAGTGGAAAATACCAGCTTTTAAAAACTGTCAATCACCCAAAGAAAAAGAGGGAGCTCTGTGTATGTGTGTGTGTGTGTGTGTGAGAGAAATCTGGTTATGTATACTGAACCAGAGCGCACTTACATGTGATGTACATACTCGACCTTATTGATTTGAAAGGGTACAAACGAGCGCGCGCCAGCGCTCTCTCTCTCTCTCTCTCTCTCTCTCTCTCTCTCTCTCTCTCTCTCTCTCTCTCTCTGTGTCTTGTCTGGTGTCTCTTGTAGTGACCAGAGATTAAAGTGAAGAATGAGCAGAAGTTAGGTACAGTGTATCGGTTATAGGTGTCCCAAGAGTGGCCACAGTGGTGTGGTCAGACCACTACATCCCCTTTGCCTGTGAAGGGCTGGACTGATTACACACCTGTGTTGGTCACACACCTGTACTGGTCACACACCTGTGCACTGTGGCCACAGTGTGGTCAGACCACTACATCCCCTTTGCCTGTGGAGGGCTGGGCCAGTCACACACCCTACTGGTCACACACCTGTGCACTGTGGCCAATGTGGTCAGACCACTACATCCCCTTTGTCTATGGAGGGCTGGGCCGGTCACACACCTGTGCTGGTCACACACCTGTGCACTGTGGCCAGTGTGGACAGACAACTACATCCCCTTTCCCTGTGAAGGGCTGGACTGATTACACACCTGTGCTGGTCACACACCTGTGCACTGTGGCCAGTACCTGAGGACAAGGTGCAGAGCTAGCGCAGAGTCCTGAGTGCCCAGCTGTCTGCCTCGGCATCCCTGTGAACCACTCTCGTGGGATGATGATAACAACAAC
Organism: Conus betulinus; assembly: GCA_016801955.1. Lineage (NCBI taxonomy): Eukaryota > Metazoa > Mollusca > Gastropoda > Neogastropoda > Conidae > Conus > Conus betulinus. Next base: position 8,413 of record JADBJO010024363.1, read on the forward strand.
AATCATTATAATAATGATAAATAATAATGATGATAGTAATCATCATAATCATTAGTATTACCATTGTTGTTATCATCATCATCATCATCATCATTATTGTTATTATTACTACTATTATTATTGTTATTATTATTGTTGTTTGTTATTGTTATCATTACTCTTATTATTGTTGTTGTTGTTTTTATTATCATTATTATCATCATCATTATTACTATTTGTTGTTGTATATTGTTATTAAAACATCACGTTTGCAAAGCCTTAAAGTTCAGACGAATTTTATTTTAAGTCAAGGTACATTGCTGGGATCCAAAGGTCAGTAACAGAGCCAGCAATAACCACTCTGTGTCCAATTCTTCTATTCTTTATTGATGCATTTTTCATTTTTGTGTATTCCCCAATTGTTTTGAAGCACTTTGAAATGAAAATGTATATTTTACTCTTTCTGCCTTAGAGAGCGTTATTTGCGATCTTGACCTTGTTAATTTCGTTTTCTCATTGTCAATACTGGTTTTTATTTTTCATGCTATTAACTACAGCCTTTTTCCCCTCAAAATTTTGCGCTAAAAATGGATTTGTTTTATGTGTTTCAGACCAATTTTTATATCGAAGAAGACCTGAAACATACTACGTCTACACCCGAACGCCGACTGTGTGACATATGTACAGAGGACAGGGAAGCCACTCACACCTGTATTCAGTGCCAGCAGAGGCTTTGTCTCCCTTGCCGTCGATCCCATGATGCATTAAAATGAGCCGGGGTCACACAGTCGTCTCCATGGCAAAAGTGGATGAAGAGGAGTGTGCCAAGGGAGGATCCGTATCGGTCAGAGTGGACGACCGGTCCCAAGTGGAGATGTGTCCCAAACACCCCAGCCAGCAGCTCCTGCTCCACTGTGACCAGTGTCAGGCAGACATCTGCATACAGTGCAAGCTGACCCAGCATGACGGCCACCCCACTCAGGACCTCGCCGACACCCGAGCCAAAGCGAAGACTAACCTGCAGGACATGCTGGGCAATGTGACGCAACAGAGGCAGCAGATCAACCACCTGATCCTCGCCCTCAACGACCGCCGAGCGAAAATAGAGCATCAGCGACAGGACACGGAGCAAGACTTGAGGGGGCGAGCTGACACGTTGCATCAGTGGGTGAACCAGTCGCTGGACGAGGTGGCAACCAGCGTCCAGACGACAGCCAGGGAGCTGGACAGGTGTCTGCAGGATCAGGTAGAAGAACAGCTGCAGAACAAGGACACGGCACTTCAGGCTCAGCAAGAGTATGTGATGCGGGTCTTGAAAGACGGCAGGGATGCCGACGTTGTCAGTGTGGAAGCTCAGCTGAATTCCAGTCTGTTGGAAACCGCAGACATGGAACTGATAGAGAAGGAGCTGACCAAGGACATTCCAAAACTTCATGTAAACCACAGCAGTTCTGCTGTCAGTCAGCTTCAGCTTCGGGAATTTGTTGGTGTGTTGCAACCAATCCAGCAAACATCATGTCCACCGCAGCCTCCACAGACATCCTCTAGAACCCACCACACCCATATCAACCCCAGTGGACACTTCTGTTATTAGTGGGCAAACCTAAATCCCCAAGGAATTTCTCTTATTCACAAAACCAAAACGCTTCAGTTGTAGCCATGTGTCCTATTAGCCAGAATCGACTTTGGGTCATGTACCGCCCTTCACGGAATGCTGCTGTTCTGATGAAGCTGTTTGATGCTGATGGTCAGGTACTTACCACTGTGAATAGCGCAAAAGCGTGCAGTGGACTTGTAGCCATTACTGAAGACACCATCCTGTCCTGGTGTTTTGGTAGTGGAAGGTACAGATGATCAGTGATGATGGAGGAATGAGCGATCACGATTTGGGGTTTCCTGTTGGCCACCTTATTCCTAGTGCGAAAATGATGTTCGGTATGTGAGAAACTCCGCAAATAGCATCCTGCGTCTAATTAGTTTTCAACGGCAGGTCAGCTGACATGCACAGTATTGAGCATTGTGTGCAAGAGGGCACCACTTAGTAATTGTCCCGGGCACGTATCTTCCAACGGTGACTATGTTGCTTTTGTAGCAGACGGCAAGGTGCTAGTCTACAGAAATACTTCCGATCTGAGCGCAGGCCTGTTCGCTTCTTACTTTAAAGACAAAATGGATGCCAGTTGATGCTCGTTTCTGTCGGTTTTGAAGGTCAAGAACTGCTGCTGGTCGTTTTTCAACGTTACACCCAAATCGACATTGTTGATCATACAGATGGATGCAGATTTCTGAAGTGCTGTGAGTGGTTCAGTCCATATGAACTATATGTTTTCAATCCACAACGTCTGGCAACAAACTTTGACCAGCGGGTGTGGATTGGATGTGTGAGAGGAAGAATTACAATGATCAACCTGTAAGCTAGCGAGGAACGCTGTTGATATCAGACATGAGCTGTTGAAGTAACACAACTTTGCGAGCACGAATCTTGACATCATGCTCGTGCATGGGGGGAAAATTGCACGGACGCGTTTACATTGCTGATGAGGTGTCTGTATATGTGTGCATGTATTGAAGGATGGGGTCTATAGGAGTTTGTGAATAGGAGTTTGTGAATTGTGATAATCAGCAGAGGGTTTTTGTTTTTTTTGTTTTATTTACATGAAATACTACTATCATTTCTTTGTGATCACAAAGAATGGAGAATAATTAGCTTTGCTTGAAGGTTTGGTTTGAAACGTTGCCTGTTTCATGTCTGTCACCCATACTACTAAAAAAAAACATTAACTACAACATTCAAATCACTCTATCCTAGGCGGTCAGATCTAGCTATTGCTGTTCTTAAGACAACCACAGAAAGTGAAAAGTAGATGTCTGCCGTGTGCCTTTGTGATTGTTTGCGCACTGGCTCAAACTCCTCCCTTAAACGGAAGCAGGCTTACGCACTTTATTTTCCATTTATGAAATACAGATTTTTGCATTTGTCCCAGCAGCAATGTGACTCTGTCCCTGGGACAAAAACAAAATGTACATCCCTGCGCAATTCCAGTGCCACCTAAAATTCATTTTTTAAGCAGCTCATTCCTGGGACTTCGGAAAGACAGTGGCTGCTATGTTTGACTTGGAAAACAGCCAGTAGTATCGGGGATTTATGAAAGAGCTGCCAGTCTTGCCAGGATTTTAGGTAGAGGGACTGGGTGTTTCTCGTCTGTCCCCATACCGTCGTGTGTGCAGGCTATAAAGCCTTCATCATTGTGCGCCCCTTACATTTTACCACACCGTTTCCTCGCTGCATCATTGTGCGCCCTCTTCTCTCTCATCTCTTCTCCTCTCTCTCTCTCTTCCTCTCTCTCCCCTGCTCCCCCGTCATTAAAGAACTCTGTTAACTGATCACTAGTGTTCTGTCTCTCTCCTCTCTCTCTCTCTCCTCTCATCCTCTCTCTCCCTCTCTCTCCCTCCCCCCCCCCTCCCCCCCCCCCCCCCCCCCCCCCCCCCCCCCCCATTAAATGCATGAGTGTTAACTGATATATGTACTAATGTTCATGTATCCACTTTCAGTCATCTTGCAGAAGAGATAAGAGCTACAGTCAGCATAGTGCAGCTTTTTTCTTTTTTGTTTTGTTTTGTTTTTAAGATATTTTGAGTAATGTTACATACAAGAAGTAAAACCTGCAGAGAGCAATCCTAAAGATTCTCTCACCATCTAAAACGGATGAGTGTGTAGTATAATTGTAAACAATGGAATGGATACTAGCTTCACATTGAGCATGGTTAGTGTTATTTGCCATTATAGCAGAGTGATTGTTCCAGTCTTTTTGTGCTGTTCAGATTACATTTTCTTTTTCCTTCAAACAAAAAAATGATCTGGTAGTGTTGAGTTCATCATATCAAGCACCATCCAGTTTCAGTGCACATGTTTTGTGGCTTTGTTAAGATCTGGACGATTGCATGGTCTGTGTCTCATCTTTATGATAATATTTAGGGAACTGTGTTTGACCTTGTAGGCTTGGATTCGTAGATGATTTTCTGGAGGTGTTTTCAGATTAGTTATGGCTTCAGTGGTTGGCTTGGCAATGACAGAAATATGTGCTATTGATATGTTCTGGAACTAGTTTACGACACTTTCATAGATGTATAGTTGTGTGGGTGTTCTTTGGGTTTTTTATCCTTTTTTTCCCCCTGGTGATATATGTATGAAGGACAAGAATTTGTCATCATGGTTATTTTTGCATTGTGCTTCATCAGATAAGCCCCAGTGGCTTCCAGGTCATTTTTTTAAAGGATGACCGAGGTACTTTTTTTTATCTCCTATATGCTTTTGTCGCTGCTTCCCCAGTCCCCTCTTCAGGCAAGTCTTTGTAATCTGTCGTCATCGATTTCTTAAACATAACAAACAGTGTCAGCCTTACTTCCTCCCCCCCTCCCCCTCTTTCCCTCCCCCAGTGTCCTCCTTTCTCACCCCTGGGTGGTCGTGTTTCCCCATGAAGATCCTAGGAGGTTGTATGGTACAAACAGTATGCACACTGTTTGTGATAAAAGCTTATTGATTGGCCCAGGGCTGGAGATAGCGGGCACGCTCGCGTGTGCAGTGAAATGTTGAAATGGCGCGTCACACACTCGTGCGCCAGGAGTGAGCCATTGCCGGGGGGGGGGGGGGGGGGGGGCTGGGGGGGGGGACGGGTCGGTTCTTCTTCTCTCTCTCATTCGGTCAGAAGGAACAGCAAGAATCGATAAATCGCGCCTTTCCACGCCGCCATAGTTCGCTCAGAGCCGTGAATGAGCAGTTCTCGGCCAACTGAGAATGGAGACGCGTGACAAGGTTTATCGCCGGGAGTCGAGGAAGAAAAGCGTGACCGTTCCTTTGCTTCACTGCTGCGATTGTCGGCTCCATACACGCCGCCTTCGGCATTGTACATGATGACAAAACATGATGATAAACAGGATCATGAATCTTCCTTCACACAAACACGATGCCAGCACTTCTCTCTCTCTCTCTCTCTCTCTCTCTCCCCTCTCTCTCTCTCAACACACACACACACACACACACACACACACACACACGCCGTGACACGTTTCAAGATGAAAAAGAAAACACTCAACAAATGAATAGTGACACGCACACAAATACTCACACACACACACACACGCGCGCGCGCGTGCGCGCGCGCGCGCGCGCACGCGCGCTCACATATAGATGCACGCAGGCGCGCGCGCACATACACAAACACGCACGCACGCACGCAAACACTTTTGACAATCCATACACAGAGTGTCCACAAACGAAAAGTACTCAGTAAATTTATGGTGCTTGATGTCCATGATTGGTTAAAATCAGAGGCATTTGATTTCTGATGTGTTTCTGCTAAAACTGCATTAGAGCTCCCAAGTACTGACGCAAGCTTGTCCTATGCCTTTCCATTTTGTCCCCACACCTTAAGCTGCCATGGGACGTGTGCCCCCAGGTGACTGAAAAGAAAAATTATTCAAAGCTCTGATTGTCCTTACTATTCAATCTCTTGTATTGCTTGGTTTAGTTTGTTGCATTCCATCTTGCTGTGCAGTTATTTCGCTTTTTTTTTTCTCTTTTTTCCCATTTTTTTTTTCTCATGTAAAAGTTTATTCTATTTCATTTTTTCTTTTCTTTTTTTTTTTTTTTGGTTTTGTTTTTCTTTTTTGTTTGTTTTTTTTTTCGTTTAGTCTTGCTTTTTCTGCAATTATTAAGGCACTTTTCTTTCATTTTGCTTTTTGGCGCCCGGAAAATATGTGCTGTTCGTTGGCTTTGATGTGTGTGTGTGTGTGTGTGTGTGTGTGTGTGTGTGTGTGTGTGTGTGTGTGTGTGTGTGTGACATGTTGTTGTGTTTAATGCCTTGTACATCATGTTGTTGTGTTTAATGCCTTGTACATACAGATTTCGTTTTTTTTTTTTTTTTTTTTTCTTTTTTTTTTTTTTTTTGGTTATCTTTTTGATGTTATATTGACAGAGTGATCAATATCAATAACACATTCTGAGGATGGCTTATGTAACCACTATTTGTCGGATTTGCTTGAGCCAGTTCAACTGGTCGGCTTTGACGGACATAGACCTTTTTTTCAGCTGTAATGTGATCGAGCTTATGTAGTCAATTATGCTGTCAATGGTAAAAAATCGGAGGAAAAGCTGAGTGGACCAACTGGTCTTTGAGAGTCCACTCTGTGAGATGGGGTTGCTTCACTACGTGGAGTATGGCGAATGGAAGGGGGTACACGTGTACAGCCCACCATGGTACAACACGCCTGCCACTTCCTCGTTGTCCGGTCATCTGACAATCTTTGTGGAGGGCAAGAAGACTTTGGAGAGGATTGGAAGGGAAAAAAAAAAATGTGTCCTTCGTTATAAGATTCAACCAGTGCTTTGATCATTAAATGGTTCATCTTTGTAGGTTTGTTTTGTTTTGTTTTGTTTTGTTTTTTTTTGCTTGCTTGTTTGTTTTTGTTATTGTCAGGATTTTAATTAACATTGATGAAACTGAAGACTCCAAGATTTTCAGAGATGTATTCTCTCTCTCTCTCTCTCTCTCTCTCTCTCTCTCTCTCTCTCTCTCTCTCTCACTCACACACACACACACACACACACACACACACACACACACACACACACACACACACACACAACACGCACACACACACGCGCGCGCGCGCACACACACACACACACACATACACACACACACTTTTTTGATTTCCTCCCATTTGTTTCTTTTCAGGTTTCCACAAGTTTATTATTTTTCCTGTTTAGCAGTGCAAACAGAAAATCATTTTGGTGCATCAAAGGTACATTGAATTTTCTTTTTTCTTCAGACTGACAGTCTTGTGCCACCCGCACTTCGTCGTTTTTTCGTTTGGGTTTCATGATGATGTTCAAGCCTTCTGCATTGTAGTCGGCATAATGCGCGTGATGTATGGGGAACATTTTATGTTAAGTCTTGTTTTGGGGTCACAGTATCTCTCTCTCTCTCTCTCTCTCTCTCTCTCTCTCTCTCTCTCTCTCTCTCTCTCTCCGATTCAAAACTGATCTTCAGTAATCATTGCGTGCGTAAAATTCTGCTGTCAGCGATCCCTTGCGTGTGTTTCTGACATTTTTCATGTTTCTGTCTGGGAGTTTTGTGTGTGTGTGTGTGTGTGGGTGTGGGTGCACTGCCTGCTCTCTACCACCTCGTCCATCTTGACCCTCTAGCCGAGTGACCTCCATCTCTTTCTCTCTCTGTCAGTGTCGTTGCTAGTCGTCAATGTGCTTGTTAGCCACAGCTTGGCTTTCAATGAAATACAAATCTCAAATTGACATGCTGTCTGGCCTCCATCTATGTACGTGGTGAGTAGGGCTCTGGTGAATGCTGTATGATAAAGAAACGCTTCTGACTTCACTTGTACTCCATTGCGGGCCTTCGGCTTTATGAAGAGAGAGAAAGAAAGAGAGAGAGAGAGTGGGGGTGTGTGTGTGTGTGTGGCGCGCGCAGGCGCGCGCGTGTTTAAGTCGAGAAACCGCCGATGCATGCTGTTCAGAGGCAAAAAGAAGCCAGGCACGTCCAATAGTTGTCATCTGTCAAGCGTCCATTGCCATTCCGTTGTTCTCAAGAGGTGAGATTCACATGGTTGAGAGCACTCACTCTCTTGAACCTTGTTGTGATCCAGATGACTCAAAAGACACTGATCTTTTTCATTCAAAAATTAAATCCTCTGTCCGCAGACACGCACATGCACACACACAAACAACACACACACACACACACACACACACACACACACACACACACACACACACACACACACACACACACGGGCGCGCACGCACGCACGCACTCAAATACACACATACTCGCAGGCAAGAACACTCATGCGCGCACAAATACTTTCGTGCCCTAACGTGCTCGCACATACACACACGCGCGCGCGCGCACACACACACACACACGCGTGCGCACGCGCGCGTGCGAACGTGCACGCACGCACTCACACACATACGCATACACGCTGGCTTAGCATACATCACAGGCACACAAAAAACAGGCATGCCCGCGCACGCGCGCGCGCGCGCGCACACACACACACACACACACACACACACACACACACACACACACACACACACACACACACACACACACACACACACACACACATGCACACACACATGCACACACTCACGCACACTCACACACACAACCACAACACACACACACACACACACACACACACACACACACACACACACACACACACACACACCTGCGAGCGCTCACGTCAGTATGGGACCTTTGTCAGGCTGATGTCAGCCATGGGCCTTTGCCAGGCTGTTGTCAGTCATGGGCTTTGTCAGGCTGTTGTCAGTCATGGGCCTTTGTCAGGCTGTTGTCAGTCATGGGCCTTTGTCACGCTGTTGTCAGTCATGGGCCTTTGTCAGGCTGTTGTCAGTCATGGGCCTTTGTCAGGCTGTTGTCAGTCATGGGCCCTTTGTCACGTGTGTCAGTCATGGGCCTTTGTCAGGCTATTGTCAGTCATGGGCCGTTGTCACGCTGTTGTCAGTCATGGGCCTTTGTCAGGCTATTGTCAGTCATGGGCCGTTGTCACGCTGTTGTCAGTCAGTCATGGGCCTTTGTCAGGCTATTGTCAGTCATGGGCCTTTGCCAGGCTGTTGTCAGTCATGGGCCTTTGTCAGGCTGTTGTCAGTCATGGGCCTTTGCCAAGCTGTTGTCAGTCAGTCATGGGCCTTTGTCACGCTGTTTGTCAGTCATGGCCTTTGTCACGCTGTTGTCAGTCATGGGCCTTTGTCAGGCTATTGTCAGTCATGGGGCGTTGTCACGCTGTTGTCAGTCATGGGCCTTTGTCAGGCTATTGTCAGTCATGGGCCGTTGTCACGCTGTTGTCAGTCATGGGCCTTTGTCAGGCTATTGTCAGTCATGGCCTTTTGTCAGGCTGTTGTCAGTCATGGGCCGTTGTCAGGCTGTTGTCAGTCATGGGCCTTTGCCAAGCTGTTGTCAGTCAGTCATGGGCCTTTGTCACGCTGTTGTCAGTCATGGGCCTTTGTCACGCTGTTGTCAGTCATGGGCCTTTGTCACGCTGTGTCAGTCATGGGCCTTTGTCAGGCTGATTTCAGTCATGGGCCTTTGTCAGGCTGTTGTCAGTCATGGGCCTTTGTCACGCTGTTGTCAGTCAGTCATGGGCCTTTGCCAGGCTGTGTCAGTCAGTCATGGGCCTTTCAGTCATGGGCCTTTGCCAGGCTGTTGTCAGTCATGGCCCTTAGTCAAGCTGTTGTCAGTCATGGGCCTTTGTCAGGCTGATGTTAGTCATGGGTCTTTGTCAGGCTGTTGTCAGTCAGTCATGGGCCCTTGCCAGGCTATTGTCAGTCATGGGCCTTTGTCAGGCTGTTGTCAGTCATGGGCCTTTTCCAGGCTATTCTCAGTCATGGGCTTTTGGCAGGCTGATGTCAGTCATGGGCCTTTGCCAGGCTGTTGTCAGTCACAAGCCTTTGCCAGGCTGTTTTCAGTCATGGCCCTTTGCAAGGCTGTTATCAGTCAGTCATGAGCCTTTGCCAGGCTATTGTCAGTCATGGGCCTTTGTCAGGCTGTTGTCAGTCATGGGCCTTTGCCAGGCTGTTGTCAGTCATGGGCCTTTGCCAGGCTGTTATCAGTCATGGGCCTTTGGCAGGCTGATGTCAGTCATGGGCCTTTGCCAGGCTGTTTTCAGTCATGGGCCTTTGTCAGGCTATTGTCAGTCATGGGCCTTTGCCAGGCTGTTATCAGTCAGTCATGAGCCTTTGCCAGGCTGTTATCAGTCATGGGCTTTTGGCAGGCTGATGTCAGTCATGGGCCTTTGCCACGCTGTTATCAGTGAGTCATGAGCCTTTGCCAGGCTATTGTCAGTCATGGGCTTTTGGCAGGCTGATGTCAGTCATGGGCCTTTGCCACGCTGTTGTCAGTCATGGGCCTTTGCCAGGCTGTTGTCAGTCATTAACCTTTGTCAGGCTGTTGTCAGTCATTAACCTTTTGTCAGGCTGTTGTCAGTCATTAACCTTTGCCAGGCTATTGTCAGTCATTAACCTTTGTCAGGCTATTGTCAGTCATGGGCCTTTGTCAGGCTGTTGGTAGTCATGGGCCTTTACCAGGCTGTTATCGGTCAGTCATGGGCCTTTGCCACACTGTTGTTGTCAGTCATGGGCCTTTGCAAGGCTGTTGGTAGTCATGGGCCTTTGTCAGGCTGTTGTCAGTCATGGGCCTTTGCAAGGCTGTTGTTAGTCATGGGCCTTTGTCAGGCTGATGTCAGTCATGGGCCTTTGCCAGGCTGTTGTCAGTCATGAGCCTTTGCCAGGCTGTTGTCAGTCATGGGCCTTTGTCAGGCTGTTGTCAGTCATGAGCCTTTGTCAGGCTGTTGTCAGTCATGGGCCTTTGTCAGGCTGATGTCAGTCATGGGCCTTTTCCAGGCTGTTGTCAGTCATGGGCCTTTGCCAGGCTGTTGTCAGTCATGGGCCTTTGCCAGGCTTTTGTCAGTCAGTCATGAGCCTTTGCCAGGCTGTTTTCAGTCATGGGCCTTTGTCAGGCTGTTGTCAGTCGTGGGCCTTTGCCAGGCTGTTTTCAGTCATGGGCCTTTGCCAGGATGTTGTCAGTCATGAGCCTTTGTCAGGCTGTTGTCAGTCATGGGCCTTTGCCAGGCTGTTGTGAGTCATGGGCCTTTGCCAGGCTGTTGTCAGTCAGCCATGGGCCTTTGCTAGGCTGTTATCAGTCATGGGCCTTTGCCAGGCTTTTGTCAGTCAGTCATGGGCCTTTGCCAGGCTGTTTTCAGTCATGGGCCTTTGCCAGACTGTTGTCAGTCATGGGTCTTTGCCAGGCTGTTGTCAGTCATGAACCTTTTCCAGGCTGTTGTCAGTCATGGGCCTTTGTCAGGCTGTTGTCAGTCATGGGCCTTAGTCAAGCTGTTGTCAGTCATGGGCCTTTGCCAGGCTCTTCTCAGTCATGGGCTTTTGCCAGACTGTTTTCAGTCATGGCCCTTTGTCAGGCTGTTGTCAGTCATGGACCTTTGTCAGGCTGTTGTCAGTCATTAACCTTTGCCAGGCTATTGTCAGTCATTAACCTTTGTCAGGCTATTGTCAGTCATGGGCCTTTGTCAGGCTGATGTCAGTCAGTCATGGGCCTTTGCCAGGCTATTGTCAGTCATGGGCCTTTGTCACGCTGTTGTCAGTCATGGGCCTTTGTCAGGCTGATTTCAGTCATGGGCCTTTGCCAGGCTATTGTCAGTCATGGGCCTTTGTCAGGCTGATTTCAGTCATGGGCCTTTGCCAGGCTGTTGTCAGTCATGAGCCTTTGCCAGGCTGTTGTCAATCATGGGCCTTTGCCAGGCTGTTTTCAGTCATGGGCCTTTGCCAGGATGTTGTCAGTCATGGGCCTTTGCCAGGCTGATGTCAGTCATGGGCCTTTGCCAGGCTGTTGTCAGTCAGCCATGGGCCTTTGCTAGGCTGTTATCAGTCATGGGCCTTTGCCAGGCTTTTGTCAGTCAGTCATGGGCCTTTGCCAGGCTGTTGTCAGTCATGGGCCTTTTCCAGGCTGTTTTCAGTCATGGGCCTTAGTCAAGCTGTTGTCAGTCATGGGCCTTTGCCAGGCTCTTCTCAGTCATGGGCTTTTGCCAGACTGTTGTCAGTCATGGGCCTTTGTCAGGCTATTGTCAGTCATGGCCCTTTGTCAGGCTGTTGTCAGTCATGGACCTTTGTCAGGCTGTTGTCAGTCATGGGACTTTGCCAGGCTGATGTCAGTCATGGGCCTTTGTCACGCTGTTGTCAGTCATGGGCCTTTGTCAGGCTGATTTCAGTCATGGGCCTTTGCCAGGCTATTGTCAGTCATGGGCCTTTGTCAGGCTGATGTCAGTCATGGGCCTTTGTCAGGCTGTTGTCAGTCATGGGCCTTTGTCAGGCTGTTGTCAGTCAGTCATGGGCCTTTGCCAGGCTGTTGTCAGTCATGGGCCTTTGTCAGGCTATTGTCAGTCAGTCATGGGCCTTTGCCAGGCTCTTCTCAGTCATGGGCTTTTGCCAGACTGTTGTCAGTCATGGGCCTTTGTCAGGCTATTGTCAGTCATGGGACTTTGTCAGGCTGTTGTCAGTCATGAGCCTTTGCCAGGCTGTTGTCAATCATGGGCCTTTGTCAGGCTGTTGTCAGTCATGGGCCTTTGTCAGGCTGTTGTCAGTCAGTCATGGGCCTTTTCCAGGCTGATGTCAGTCAGTTATGAGCCTTTGCCAGGCTGTTGTCAGGCATGGGCCTTTGTCAGGCTGATGTCAGTCATGGGCCTTTTCCAGGCTGATGTCAGTCAGTCATGAGCCTTTGCCAAGCTGTTGTCAGTCATGAGCCTTTGCCAGGCTAACGTGAGTTATAAGCCTTTGCCAGGCTGTTGTCTTTGTTCTAGCCAGCGGTGGGTCAGTTAATCAAGGAAAATAAATGGTTTTACTAATTATCAAAGGGTTTAAAGCTGCGGTTAAACGAAAGAAATGCGACTTTGGATTGACGTGTGTGTGTGTGTGTGTGTGTGTGTGTGTGTGTGTGTGTGTGTATGTGTGTGTGTGCGCGCGCGCATGTTTGTGTGTGTGTGTGTGTGTGTGTGTGTGTGTGTGTGTGTGTGTGTGTGTGTGTGTGCGTGCGTGTGTGTGTGTGTAATTACGTGCGTGCGCGTGCGTACGTGCGTGAGTGTGTGTGGTGTGTGTGTGTGTGTGTGTGTCGGTAAGGTCCATTGCGGGCAAGATCCTGAAAGCTCACTCCTCCTAACGGCAGTCCATCTGCTTAGTAAGCTTTTTTTTTTTTCTTCGCCAGGAAACACTGTAAAGACTCGTTCTACAGGTTTCCCACGGCAACAAATACAGCAGACTGCAGCCTAGTATCACACACACACACACACACACACACACAATCTCTCTCTCTCTCTCTACCACACACACACACATGACTTTTTTGTCAGTCCAGTTTTATGTGTGTGTGTATATACGTGTGTGTGTGTGTGTGTGTGTGTGAGAGAGAGAGAGAGAGAGAGAGAGAGAGAGAGAGAGAGCGCTAAGCCTACTGTTCAGAAACTGCCAACAAATGAGTCCAAACTTCAGTACAGCAGCCGCTCCTATAATATAAGCTGGTTTCATCCGGTTCGATCCAAAGCAGAGGCTTCGAAGAAAATAGTGTTTTCTGTTTAAAAATAAAATTGAAGCCAATTCGTCTGTATAAAACGAACACACTGCGCCATTCTTCCAATGACCAAACACAGCATGTTTTCCCGTAAGTTTCGGTTTTGTAGCGAGACAAAAGAAAAAGGGAAGTAATATTATCGTCGCTGTATAAAGAAAAATGGGGATCGTCTCCCTTCTGCAGGAAAGCTCGGATTCTCCACACACAAAACTGGACTGACAACGAAGTCGTGTGTGTGCGCGCGCGCGCGCGCGCGCGAGAGAGAGAGAAAGTGTGTGTGTGCGTATGGGAGAGGGAGACACTACGCACACACACACAAAACTGAACATACAACGAATCTGTGTGTGAGCGCTTGCGTGCTTGCACGTGTATATATCTATATATAATGCTGAATAATTAAGTAGTGAGGGAGAAATCAAGTGCAAACTAACACGTTTTCCATCATTATAGTAACAACTTGGCAAAGATTTGAAATTGAGCGGAAAAAAAAAATTGAAGATGAAATAAATGGGAAAAATACATATCATAAATACGAAAAACCCTACACTAGCTGCATGAGAGAAAACTATCGCAATCCTTCTTGAAGACAAATTTATATGTATCACCTGCTCCAAGGCCTTTATGTATCACCTGCTCCAAGGCCTTGTATCACCTGCTCCAAGGCCTTTATGTATCACCTGCTCCAAGGCCTTTTGGCCTTTGGATTGGACTTATCAGCGAGACACGGTTGATTGTGTCTGCCAAGGGTTCGAAAAAGAATCCAACAGCACCCCAAAGCAGCAGCGAAAGGTAGTAGAATTAAACAAAACAAAAGTGTGGAGAGGAAAAAAAGTTGCTGAAACTAAAAAACATTACACAAACAGTATAAAATGTAAGGGACAATCTTTGAGCCTATGCTTGAGGATCCATTTAAGGATGCAAGGGAGATCAAAAGATATGGAACAGTCTGAGTTGTCAGCTCTGCTGTTCAATAACCCAAGCATTGTCAGCGGCTAAGAATTGTGCAGAACAACCTTTCCTTGGTTCTCCTAAGAGATGCAATCACCTACTGATTGACCAACAATATAATGCTGAAAATGTATATCATAAATATGAAAACCCTACACTAGCTGCATATATATATATATATATATATATATATTATTAGGCACATACACATACACACGCACAAAACTGGACTGACAACGAGGTCGTGGGTGTGGGCGTGTGGGTATGAGAGAGAGTGTGTCCGTGAGAGAGAAAGAGAGAGAGAGAGAGAGCGTGTGTGTGTGTGTGTGTGTGTGTGTGTGTGTGCGTGTGTGTGTGTCTGTGTGTGTGTGTGTGTGAGGGAGGGAGGGAGGGAGGGGAGAGAGAGAGAGTCTGGGCTTTGCTGCTGAAGGGAGACAATCCCCGTTTTTTGTTTTCATTCAGCGGCGATAATGTTACTTCCCTTCCATTTTTGTCTCGCTTCAAAACCGAAACTAATGGGAAAACCCATACTATGTTTGGTCCTTCGAAGAACAGCGCAGTGTGTGTGAGTTTTATACAGACGATTTCGCTTAACTCTGACATATTTATTCTATTTTTAAACAGAAAACACAGGTTCTTTTTCGAAACCAATAGTCTGGATTGAACCGGATGAACCTTCTTATAGCAGCAGCTGCTGTTGTGTGCAGTTTTGGAGTTAGGACTCATTTGTTGGCAGTTTCTAAACAGTTGGCCTACGGCTCTGGTTATTTACAAATTCAGTGACAAGCACGACTATACTTCGGGCGGCAGAAAATATAGATCAGATTTGTAGGAGACAATATCGTGCATGGTGAGGAAAATCGTCGCTCCAACACCAAAGCCAAGATGGCGACAGGAGGAAATGGCAACGACGAGGGAGCAGACGACAGTGAGAGTAAACTGCTGTGTGCGATATGTCTGGAGAAGTATCGACGTCCCAAGCTGCTGCCCTGCTTCCACACGTTCTGTCAGAGCTGTCTTCAGGGTATGGTTGGCTCCTCCCCCTCCCTGGCCTGCCCCTCGTGCCGTACGTTCGTCGTGTTGCCACCCGGGGGTGTCAGGGATTTACAGGTGACACACGGCAACTCTTTCTGTGTGTGTGTGTGCGCGCGCGCGCGCGTGCGCGCGCGTGTGTGTGTGTGGCGTGTGTGTGTGTGCGAGCGCCCGAGCGCGTATGTATGTGTGTGTGTGTGCGCGCGCGCACGCGCATGCGCGCATGCGTGCGTGCGAACGTGTGTGTGTGTGTGTCCTTCACACAGAACAGATACACTAACACACGTCTTCAACTAGGGCGTGTGCGGACCGGGGCGAAATAAGTTTCAGTTTCATCAAGGTGCTACTGCATGCCGACTAGCCCTATACATGGTACACCAAATCTACTAAGTTTTGAGATCACACTGCGCACGATTTATAGCTGATGGATAAAATAAATTAATGACTAGGATGACAGAATTGAAAAAGAGGGTCTCATGGCTACGATTTACCAGATGTCTGACCTGCGCATTAGCCCAACGCGCTGGTGAGACCTTGGGTACCTTGCATAACATCATCTGTGCTATCTATTTGTAAGTGACTGTATGTGTGTGTGTGTGTGTGTGTGTGTGTGTGTGTGTGTGTGAATATAGTTCACATATAGCACACACAGCGACACAGACCTACTTGCACGCATGCGCGCACGCACATGAACTTGTAAACGTAGGCACATCCATGCTTGTTTTCGCATACACTTACTATGCACACGAGCAAACCTAACTTGACCACGTTGTTTGAAACAAAGGATTTCTTTTTTGCGGTGGATTTGGCATTGCTGGTTTTCTTCTCCTTGGTTATTGTTACAAAATGAATACACCAGTTTACTTTATAGTTTTCTTCTCCTTAGTTATTGTAACAAAATGAATGCACCAGTTTGCTTTATAGTTTTCGTTTCCTCATTATTTCGACTACGGAATTGTGTGAAAAAGTGAGTCGCGCCCAAAATAAACTTATACAAAATAGGTCGTTGTATATTATGCCGTAAAATTAGCTATGCTTTGTCCACACCATGTGGATTATTGCGTAAAATCCGTGTCTATTAATTGTATGCCAGCTTCAGTTCGTTTTGCTCCATGAAACACACACACACACACACACACACACACACACACACACACACACACACACACACACACACACGGGGAGTGGGGGGAGTGTCTCTGTGTCTTGGACTTGAAAATGAAGTTGTTAAAAATCAGTTTTGCTGCTGATTTGTACAGTGCGTATGAGGTGGAGTGGGAGGAGTGTCCAAATGAGTGGAAACACTTTGGCATTAGTCCAGAAGTTATGACATGCACTGGAGTGAAAATACCAGCTTTAAAAAAACTGAATCACCAAAAGGAAAAGAGGGAGGTGTGTGTGTGTGTGTGCGTGAGAGAGAGAGAGAGAGAGAGAGAGAGAGAGAGAGAGAGAGAGAGAGAGAGAGCGAAAGCTGGTTATGTATACTGAATCAGAGCGCACTTACATGTGATGTACATACTTGACCTTATTGATTTGAAAGGGCACGAACTCTCTCTCTCTCTCTCTCTCTCTCCATTTTCTCGTCTGTGTCTCTTGTAGTGAACAGAGATTAAAGTGAAGAATGAGCAGACGTTAGTACAGTGGTATCGGTTATAGGTGTCCCGAGAGTGGCCATAGTGTGGTCAGACCACTACATCCCTCGCCTGTGACGGGCTGGCATGGTCACACA
>JADBJO010024364.1:0-15000 GCA_016801955.1 Conus betulinus
GGAGGAAAACCCTACTGAAAGAAGGCGTCCGATCCGACCAACGTTGCTCGGACTTGCTGACTGGCGACAGAAGGCGGGCGACCCAATCGGGATAGCGATTGCTTCAGCGGGCTGTGGGCGGACTCGCATCTGGGTCCAAGACACTCGAGCAGCCAGCAGCAGCAGCAGCTAAAAGACGAAAGAGACAGCCGGCCAAGAAGAAGAGAGTCAAAGACATCTTTGACTAGAAAAAAAAAGGCTCTTTTACATCACCTATGCCTCGGAAAGCGTCCAGACGTCGCTGGATCTGTTTTCCTTGCCCCTTACCCAGACGTCGGTGGAAGAAGGACAGTACGTGGACCATTTTCCTTTAGCTAGCCACTCGCCAGGTGCTCCCATCGAATTAGTCATCAGGGAGGGACCGCAGAGAGGACCGACCTCGCCAACACCCTACGGCACGTTCAAGCCAAAGTCACCAAGGCCGACGGAACTGATCTGGACGCCGGCCAAGAAGTTGCCCCCGTGAACAACTTTTTGCACAGCCTTTTTTTCTCAGGTGGATATGGCCATGAACGGCGTGTTGGTCACCAACTCGGAAAAACACCTACCCTTATCGCGCCACGCTGGAGACCCTGCTGACCTACGCGCCAGACGCTCAAAAGCACAGGCTCTTGGAAAGCGCCCTTTTTCACGCCGACACCCCTGGGCACATGGAAGTTATCCAGGGGGACAACAACGGGGGCTGAGAGACCGACACGCTCTGGCGGCCGGAAGCCGAATCGTGGACATGATGGGCAGGCTACACACAGATATGACCCGCCAGGAACGGCTCCTGCTGAACGGAGTGGAGGTCAAAATCAGCTGATCCCTTCCAAAAGCAGCTTTTGCCTCATGGAGGACGGAGCTAACCCGTCCAGTCGCGTGGAGATCGTCCGCTGCAGCCTGTTCATGAGAAAGGCCAAAGCGAACCCGGCCATCGCCCTGGGCCACGCCAGAACTCTGGAAAAGGCGACGGCTAAATATCCCATCAAGAGAGCGGTCATCAAGAGCTTCACCGTGCCAACAGGCTATGTCAGCGCCATCCAAGACAACCTGTTTCTCAGCCAGACGCCCAACAGGATCATCATCACCATGGTGGAAAGTGGGGCCTTGAATGGGCGCTACGACACCCCTTTCACTTTCACCATCACAACCTCGAATATTTAAGCGTCACTTTGGATGGTAAGCACGTCCCGGCCAAACCTTTGACATCCAACTTTGTTGAGGACACTCGTAGCGTGACCAGAGCCTATTTGACCACCCTGGAGGGAGCAGGACTTCTCCACACGGACAAGGCCGCAGGGTTTTCCTTGGATCATTTTTCCAAGGGTTACGCCATCTTTTGCTTCGACCTCAGCCCCAGTCTGTTGAACGGGAATCAGTTCGAGCTGGTGAAATCGGCGCCCATGAGACTGGAGCTGAAGTTTTGGCCAGGCCTTGGTTACTCCCGTGGTAGTCCTGGTCTACGGGGAGCTGGACGGGCTGATTGAGGTGGACAAGAGCCGGCAGGTGATCACCGACTTCGCGGTATGAACAACCGTCAAATCACCGGGCTCCTGACCCACCGACTACCCGAATGACAATCATTTCAAGGGGTCTATCCCAAGGACTTGCTACTTGCTCATATTCCCCCGCTGATCCCGTGCGCCTACATCATCAACACCGATTCCAGTCGTGGGAGGGCGAGCACTGGGTGGTCGTTTACTTCGACGGGCGAGGTAAGGGAGAATATTTTGACAGTTTTGGATTGCCTCCCCTTCATAAAGAAATCAAAGCCTTTTATAAAGAGAAACGGTCAGAAATTGCGTGCATAATACCAGACTACTTCAACATCTCGCCAGTTCCGCCTGCGGTTTGTACGTCGTCTATATTTCGTGCTGTGCAAGAGCAAAGGACTGTCTTTGAAACGACTCACGGCCCTCTTTCACCCTCTCCATCCACGAAGGAACGACCGTCTGGTGTGTATCGCCTAGTGCAACGATTGTGCTCTTGAAAGATTTTTTTAAAAAACTATGTTCCCGTTAGGCCAAAATGCATTTGTGATAGTCCGAAAGTGCCGAGGCAAAGCGACGGCCGATATCAGACTGTGTGCCAGACCGGCTAACGTGAAAGGAGGGCGACTGAAACCCAGTAAAAAAAATCCCTACCCTGGATCGGGACCAATTGCAAAAACTGATACAGCAGTCCGATCGCATCTTAGACGAGCTGGAAATGGTGCAACACTGTATTAACAGAGAGCAATAAGAAAAAAGAAAAAAAAAAAAAAGGAGGCGACAACTCGTTAAGGACGGGAGCGCGCATAGGGACCAGGACCCCTCTTCCTCCTTTTCGCTACCACCCCCCTTTTACGCTTAAACGCATAATTAGTACTTGCTCGATCGTCGGGGCAAAATTGGTCTGATTACATGAATCTAATTGCACCATTATCCTAGATATTGTTACGGATGGAATGGGTGGTGTCTGCACATGTCTGACTGTCTGACTCACCACAGATATTATAGGCGTATGCACGACTTTTCCAAATCACATACACACACCCACTCACCCGAACATTGACAGCCAGGCAACAGAACAACACTTTTTTTTTTATGCTGCCCGAGCCATCAGACAAAACATAAAATAAATGCAAGCACATCAATAGTCAGCACGCCAACTACAAGGCGTACACACAGAACTATACATGTATAAATTAGAAAGAGTGGGGGTTAGTTAGTAGTTAGTTAGTTAGTTAGTTAGTGTTTTATAGGGTCCAGCGGACTACTAGGAGCCAAATCAGGACCTCAGCTATCATATCTGCTGAGTCTCTAGATACAAACACCCACACTAGTATTAACACATCGCTTAGAATTTATAACGACAAAATCACAATTATCTGTTCAACTCCAGCAACACCTACATACATTATTAAAGCACTATAACTTATAGAATAAGTTTACCTCTTTCAAAAAAGAAAAAAATAAGATCCACTGACAATACAAAAAACTAGATTTATGACGAAGATCTGACTGAGGAACAAACTGCACAGGCCTCCTGGAAAGACTTGCACCGAGAGCTTGTTTGGCTGCTTTGTCTACCACTGAGTTACCATAGATTCCCATGTGGCTGGGGACCCAACAGAAAACTATATGCTTTCCCGGAGAGACAAGCCGAGTATAAAGATCATGAATATCCGCCAAAACTGGATGTGTGAAACTTCTCTTGTCGATAAAGCCGACAGTGCCGACAATGAATCCGATAAAATAAGGAAATCGTTCTGATCTGACCGGAACACCCGCACTGAGAGCCAGATTTAAAGCCTTCAGTTCAGCAGTATAAACAGACGACCAATCTCGCAATCTTAACAAGGTGCGCTCCTGAAAATTGTTATCACACACACAATGGCAGCTGCAGCCCTCTCATCTTTTTTAGAACCATCTGTAAAAATCTTGGTAAAAATCTTTATAAAGTTCACATTGCTCAAGATAAAGTTGTTCATATGCAGCACTCGAGGTGACCTCCTTTCGAAATTGAGTTAAATATAAATTAATCTCTGGATTGGCTATTTTCCAGGGAGGTACATCAGTCTGTAATGGACCGTCATCAACAGTATCAAGGTCAATGCCAGCTGCCCCGAAGTGGGGCAAAATACGAATACCCAGTGAAGGAATCTCATTTGGCTTTAAGTCATATTTGGCTCTAAAAGGCGGGTCCATGACAATATCATAGGCAGGGTTTTCTGGATTAGCCCTCAGTTTCAGATAATAATTCATGGAAAGACATAATCTCCTTAGCTCCAGAGGGGTTCACCAGATTCAACATATAAACTCTCTTTTGGAGATGTGCGAAATGCTCCCAGAGCAATCCGCAGTCCTTGATGATGAATTGGATCAAGAGCTTTGAGATAAGACTTTCGTGCAGACCCATATACCACACAACCATAATCTAGCTTTGGTATCACCAAAGCCCGATACAATCGCAACGAAGTTCGCCTGTCTGCACCCCAATCAGTGTGACTACCGTCAAAACATTCAAACCTGACTGACAAAAATTGTTTAATGTAGTTAATGTGAGGCAAAAAAAAAGAAAGCTTACTATCAAAAAATGACCCCCCAAAATTTCACTTGTTTGGAAACTTTAATTACATGACCATGGAGACTTGATAGCTGGTTCTAAGACCTGAGATCTTTTCCATGTGGTGTGCTGCTGTGAAGAATGGCCGCCAGAAGGGAATGTAATATATCAATACTTCAAACACGCCAAACAGGGCGCACAACGCAAAATACATCTATATATAATTCGCTATCTATTACCGATGCTGGTTCCAACGACAATGAAGTCGGCGACGACGACGACGACGAAACGACGAAGAGGACGAAGACGACGAGACGACGAAGATGAAGATGCCAACGTCTACAGCATCAAGTCTGACACAGAACATCCGTAACTTCACAGTGCTGTGGTTTAAAAAAAAATAAAATAAATAAAAAACACTACACGCTCATGGCGTCTCTGCCGGCGACAAAGCGACAGTCTCACACAGGAGCTGTGGCTAACACACTGAAGCATAGAACGCAGCGACGGCCCGCCAACAGGCCGCTGGTTCAGAACACAGGAGCGGCGCTCTGGCTTGGCAGCAGTGGCGTCTCCAGCCCAATTGGCTCAGCGGGTAGTCGGTCCCGGGCGCAGTGGCAGTTAGGGTAGATTGTCGGCACTCATGCCGACCTCTCCACACCGTCACACGGCGGAGAACAAGAGAGGGGGGGGGGGGGGGGGGGGGGGGGGGGGGGGGTGGGGGGGGGGGGGGGTGGAACACTTCTACCTGGGGGAAACTGATTAACTACCTTGATTATCATGGCTACTATTCATTACAATCACGACTACGTTCATATTCATTAGCCACATTGCATTCCAAATGAACTTGGGACAAACATCAGCATATTCTTTCTTCAACACTACAGCATTCCCTTTCCCGGATTATAACACTACACATTCCCTTTTCCGGAATCATAACACTACAACATTCCCTTTTCCGGAATCATAACACTACACAGGAAAGGATTTCAATATAAACCTTTCAGAATCTAGTTTTTTCCAAATTGGGAAAGGATTCCCACCTAGACCCTCTTCAATAAAAACCATGAATACAATTCATTACACGCATTAATGATTACTTTTCATCAAACTATGAATGTCTTTCGTCATGTCACAAATATTCATTTCTTCGACAAGAATGTTCATTTCAATTCATATAATCACCAGATTTTAAAAGTTTTTTTTTTTTTTCCAAAAGATTCAACTACTTCAATATATGTAAGGAAAGATTTCCACACACTCTTATTTACCAACACACAACTATTCACTATTCATATCAAGAGTGTGAAAATACTCATCCACATCAAAATCAAAACTACATATATCAAGTCTCTGTCGCTCACTCTGGGAGCTTATTATCCATAGCATCAAAACTCTCTCTCCCTCTTCTCGCAAACCACATCACACTTTTTTTTCATCATGAAGTTCATAACTAATTAAGTCACAGAATAAACAAAATCGTTTTTTTCCCCCTGAAAACCACTTCCCTTTAACACTCACTTCTTCTATTCATGTTTTCCGACAGCATTTCGTTTTTTACCCTATCAAGTCATAGGATAACAGAACACAACAAAATACAAATCCTTCACAAGTGCGCTGAGGAAGTTTCAGTCGCTCCTAAACGGGAATACGGTTCGGTTTGCTAACAAATAAATATTGAATGATAAATACCTGACTGCCACCAAAACATAGCTGAGTCCCTCTTCGGCCTTCTGGAAAAGTTGCGTTGCCGGAATCACTGCAGAGACTGCCTAACCGGTTCAGCTCACCCGGCTTTTAACGGGCGCGCAGGTGAGTAGCAGTCAGGTAAACTTTTCAACCGGCTTCCGGACGACTACCTTCCGGTTAGCCCGGTTGCATAAAATTTGTGACTGGACGGGAAACGGTCCGTCACTCCACTTCGAACGAGAATTCCTGCAGAGACAATGCCCAACGCACAATTCGGGAATTCTTAAAATTTGACGTTTGAAGGTACGTCAAAATGTCATTTTAACTGTCAGGTCGTTAGTGTCAGTTTAACTGTCAGATCGTTAGAGTCAATTTAATTAACAGGTCGTTAGTGTCGTTTTAACTGTCAGGTCGTGAGTGTCATTTTAATTGTCAGATCGTTAGTGCTATTCTCAAGTCAGGTTCATGGTGTCATATTCATTGTTGGGTCTTCATTGTCATTTATTTGTCAGGTCTATATTGGCATCTTAATTCTTCGGTGTTTAATGTCATTTTAATTATCCGGTCTTCGGTTTCATTGTAAATGAGTACTTTTTAATGTTATTTTCATTGTCAAATCTTTAATGTCATTTCCATTGCCAGATCTTTAGTGTCACTTCAATTGTTAGGTCGTTACTGACATTTTAATTCACAGGTCTTAAGCATCATTAAAATTGTCAGGTCTTAAGTCTAATCTTAAATGCCCAGGTCCTTAGCGTGCGTCACTTAATTGATAGGGCTTCAATGTCATTTCATTCGTTAGCTCTTTAATGTAATTTCAATTGTCAAGCTTTTAAACGGCATTTTTAATCATTAGGTCTTTAATGTCATTCAATTGTCAGGTCTTCAGTATCATTTGATTATTACTCTTTATCTTAATTTTGGTCAGTTAGACATGCGTTTTGAAGATTTCTCTTTTCCTTTTTTTTCGCGAGTTTTTCTCTCAAGTAGCCGGAAATCGCAGCTGGTCCTGGACTGTCCAATGATATTATTTACATGTGCTGACATGGGATCTGGGTCTTATGAACGTCTCAGTTACAAGGAAAAAAATAACAATGTGTATATACAAAACTAAAATAAATACCTGTAACTGGCCAATGTAATCGACCTTAGCACATAAGTAGTTGCGAGACGACGTAACTTTGTTCAAATACTCCGCAGATTGAGGGCATGTTTCCAATGAAAACTTAAACAAAGGAACACACACACACACACACACACACCACACACACACACACACACACACACACACACACACACACACACAGTGCCCCCCCATCCCCCCCTTTCCATCATCCCCGACAGGCCGTTGACTTCTCACAAGACACCTACGATGTGTCAGCCCAACTGGGTCCATAACACAGACCCTTTCTAAACTAATTATGCCTGCCACTGTTCCCACGGCCAGCAGCCCTAACTTCCCCCCACCCCAACATCTCTCACTGCCCTCGTTTGCCTCTACCCCTTCACTCCCTCCTTCGCCTCTTTTTTCCTTCGGACTAACTGTTGTGTCAGTCTCATCTTCGTGGCCTCTGAGTGGCATTCATCCCACCTCGCTGATCCTGCTGCTACACGTCAGACTCTCTCCTCTCTGGGAGAGCTGCTCTACTTCCTACGGCGTTGTTCGGCTCACACGTGGTAAAGTACCCCCCCCCCCCCGAGCCTGGGGTGCAGGCCAACAAGACACCAACTGTGTTGGCCAGCTACCACCATTTCAACACACGGATCACAGCACCTTGGAGCTACAAACTTCCCATTCATGCCAAGGTCCTTTTTCTCTCTTTTTCCCCCTCCTTTTTTGTCTATGGTGACGGTAGGAGAGCATCGGGTCCTAACAGCGAGGCCCCCCCCCCCCCCCCCCCCCCCCCGAAATGTGTTTACATGGCATACCTCTCAGTGTATCAGGGTACGTTGTTGATGTGAGAGACTCCTCGGGTATATTACAGTGCTTCATATTTCTTTCCAATTAAAAATCAGACGGAACTCTGATTTAAGTATTCTAGACTGAACAAATGTGACGACAATCAGAGATAAGTTGTCGACATTTGTGGCGAATGTCAGAATCATGTGAACAGTTGCTTGGAAAAGTGTGGGTTATTTTACTTTGCTTAGGCAGCTAAATAACCTGTTCGTGACGGGTTCATACAGTGTGTAAACACTGCCTTTCCAGCGTACGAGACAAACATTGCGGTAGTGCTGAGAGCGTCAGCGTCAGCTTCGTGGCCTCTGAGTGGCATTATGGCAGTGTTTATAGCTGGGCAGTGTTCTAAGCGTGTTACATCAGTAACACAGACACAGTTCCTTCACACACCATCACACACAGGAAGTACCGGTGGCGGTCACAGTGCCTGTGGTCATAAAGGGAGAAACTGCTAATATAAGGTCATGAAGAGGCAACCCCCAAGAGGTAACACTGCATTGCTGTTGAATCATTTCAGTCCAATAGTTTCTGTTGTAATCAAAGTATACGCAAGAGACTGCTAGAATCCTCCTCCTCCTCCTCTTCCTCCTCCTCCTCCTCCTCCTCCTCTTCCTCCTCCTCCTCCTCCTCGTCATTAGTCTGAGCTGTAATATTAGCAGCTGCCTGCAATAGTATCAATAATAGTAGTAAAAGTAGCAGTGATAGCAGCAGCAGTAGCAGAGGCTCAGTAGCAGAGGTCAATCTGGCAGGAGTGGTGGTCATTGCATCAGCCCCAAACGAGACCCGACGACGAGAACCGAGTAGATCTGTAGAAGTGCAATCGTGCCGACAGCAATCATGTTGGTCTGTTGGTCTGTAGTAGAATTTCGAGTTCGCAGTTATATGTTGCAGATTCCTGTCCCACTGGCTCTTGATATTAAAAAACAAATTGAAAGAGAGAGAGAGAGAGAGAGAGAGAGGAGAGAGAGAGAGAGAGAGAGAGAGAGAGAGACTCCTGAACTCTGAAAAAGTTTACTGCAAGGCCACCGACCTGTATGCAAATGTATTTCCGTCTAAATTTCCAAAAACTCTCATCAGATACTTTTCTCTAATTACCTGATATACTGGACATACAAACAGAAAATGATGAGAGAGAGAGAGAGAGAGAGAGAGAGAGAGAGAGAGAGAGAGAGAGAGAGAGAGAGAGAGGGAGAGAGAGACGCTTTTGCTGTCTGTCTTGACAAAGAGTTGTCGTTCTGGCGGTGTCAGTGTTTTGCTGTGGTCTGCATCCGCCTCCCACCCTCTTCTGGTCGGTATCTCCTGTCTACTCTAACAATTGTGGTTGTTGCCGTTATTAAAACTAAACCTGTATTTAGCTAGCTAGCAAGCTAAGAAATTGCCTGACTGACCAACAGAATGACCTACAGACAGACGGGCTGAAGAATCGACTGACGGACGAATGGATGGATGCATAGACAGACGGACGGGCGATAGACAGACGGATAGACAAGGCTTACTGACCGTCTAATCAATTTACCATTCGTATTTAGACTTTGAGGTATTTTTTTTTCCTTCCCTTAATTGCGATCTGTCTGTCTCTGTCTTTTCTGTTGATAGATTCTTTTCTTTTACCGTTTATTTTGCCAAGTAGGAGGGCAGAAGTCCGGACATAGCAATCGCCAGATGGTGGTGTAAGCCGTTTGCTTAAACTGAAAGACAAAAAAAAATGTTGACTGTGATTTAAAACTACAACGATTCACACAAACCCAGCTAACTCATTCCACGCCATGATGATAAACATCGGCACCGTCTACTACTACTCCCTTTTTCTCGCATTTCTTCTTCTTCTTCTTTCTTCTTCTTCTTCTTCTTCTTCTTCTTCTTCTTTGCTTTTTGTCTTTTTGTCTCGTCGTTCTTTTTTCGTCTGCTCCTCTTTCTCTTTCATATCTTTGTTGTTTCTTCTCCTTCTCTTAGTCCCGCTTCTCCTCTTTAAATATAATAATAATAATAATAATAATAATAATAATAATAATGAATACTTATATAGCGCCTATTCTCGGCTAGAGACCAAGCTCTAAGCGCTTTACAATCCACACTCGTTTACACAACGGCCTGCCTACCTGGGTAGTGCCAACTGAAGAGCTGCCAGCTGGCGCTTCATTCAGTCGTCTCCCGTGTCATCCAGTCAGTATCGTTCAATATCGTTCACTCAACTTCCTTACTTCCTTCATTCTTTCCATTTCTCACGCAGGGTGCATGCTTTGTGCAACGTGTCATCCATACCAACGGCCAAACTGGCCTTCTCTTCCGAAAGTCGGTGATAGGATTTTACATGTGTGCAAGATGTTACGCGTGCGTTTCACAAACGGAACCTCGGCTTATAGTCTCATTCGAAGGACTGTATGGGGAATGGAGTCAGAACTAATGTTAACTCCGAGGGAAAAATCCCCCTTTACCGAAACGGCCCGGCGGCGGAGATTCGAACCCGCAACCCTTGGATTACGAGTCCTCCTTCTCCTCCTCCTCTTTTTTTTCTCGTCCTCCTGCTTCTTCTCCTTCTCTCTCTTTCCCCCCTCCGCCCTTCTCTCACTTCTCTTTACTCTTCTACTTTTTTTTTTTTTTTTTTAACTGTGTTTTAGATCTTCCACGCTCTTTTTTTTTTTTTTTTTTTTAAACACTTTTCTTCATCTCCTCCTCTTCTCCCTCCGTTTCCTGGTTTTTTTTTTTTTTTTTTCACATGTAAGATTTCTATTTTCTCCTTCTCTTCTTCCCTCTTCTTACTCTTTCTTTTCTGCTTCTGCTTCTCTTTCTTTTACTGTTTCTTGTTGTTGTTATTGTTGTTGATTCGTGTAGATCATGATGATGATGATGATGATGATGATGATGATGTTGCTGTTGTTGTTGTTGACGTTGTTCTTGATGTTGTTGTTGTTGTCGTGGGTTCTTCTCGTGATTGCTGTGTTGTTGTTGTTTTGTTGTTGTTGTTGTTCTTCTTCTTCTTCTGCTGCTGCTGGATAATTGAACACGAACCCTCCAGGCAACAGAAGAGAAGAGGAGAAAGCGACGTGTCAGCGGGCTACGTAACGAGCCACGTCATGACGCACCGTCCAAGACCGTTGCTGAGACAAGCCCTCAGGGGACAGAGGGTCTGGCACCGCGGACAGGCCCGCAGAGGCTGGCGGCGGCACTGAAAGGCGGCAGCCTGCGCCGGAAGGACTTTGGCACTTTCAGCACACACACCCCACCCCAACCCCCAACCCCCACCCCTATTCGAGTCTCTTCCTGTCCCTGAAATACCCCCCCCCCCCCCCCCATCCCACTCTTACCACCGGGTTCTCATTCCCCATCTTCTCCCCCCCCCCCCTGCCCCCCCCCCCCCCCCCCCCCCCCCCCAAGAAGACTCCCCAGGCGTCCGACGTCCGTAGGTTCAAG
The DNA here is from genome assembly GCA_016801955.1 of Conus betulinus. Lineage (NCBI taxonomy): Eukaryota > Metazoa > Mollusca > Gastropoda > Neogastropoda > Conidae > Conus > Conus betulinus. The sequence continues at coordinate 11,129 of JADBJO010024364.1, forward strand.
GGAATTATTTGGTAGCAACAACATAATAAGGAGCTTGTACTAATGTTACTTGCTATGGCAAAGTCCAGTAAAGGAAGGCACTAAATGTTCCTTTTACAGATTTTACAGAAGTATAGTACATTGCTTTTGCCGGGAGAAAGCGCAGTTACGGGCATCCGGATATGTGCAAATGCCCACTAATCAAAATTTCGTTGTAACAGCCACAGGTTATAAATTGTGCCGGAGAGAGAGAGAGAGAGAGAGAGAGAGAGAGAGAGTAGGTAGGTAGAATTTGTCAATGACGTGGCACGGGTTGTAGTGGGCGATTAATTTCATTTTATTCTAGAATCTCCTAGGCATATGGTATTACGAAATGTACTGATGCCCAGAAAACACCACTCCCTTTTTGTCAGTCAATTTTTAATTCAGATAATTTGCTTGGAACATTAAGAATAATATAACTTGAACTAACGTTTGGGAAGGCTCTTGAACTGTTCTTTTGATTGGAGATGCTTGGATGGTTTATTTGTGTGTCCATTTTATAGCATGTTCATTTGCAGAACTCGTTTTACCTTCAGTTCATGTACTTTCTGAGGTATGTCCATGCGTTGTTTGCAATGAACCAGTCTTTTTTTTTCTTCTTCTTCTTTTGTGTCTTCCACAGTTCACCGAAGGTGAGCTTGGCTGCCGAAGGGCAGGGAACCTGGGCATCTTGAGAGGTGGACACGGCTCCGGGCATATAGGAAGCCAGAGAAAGAAGAGGGTATCCGGTCCTCATCCTCTGACTTAGAGTATGCCCGCTCAGAACTGCAAGCCGAGGAGATGACCGACCACGATGTTGACGAGCGCGGGGGTAAACCCGATGGTCCTGGGTGGACTGACCCCACTGGATGCCCTGGGGAGGGGTCTGCCACTGGGGCTGGCCAGGGAGGCAGGCCAAGGAGAGGCCTTTGCTGCTGGAGTGCTGGGGATAAAGCCGGGCCACCAGCGAAACCCCAGAGCAAGGGGCTGAGGAAGTCCCACACCAGAGAGATAGGCCCATGGCGCCCAAGGCTGAGGGTTCTGCGCTACCACAGAGTGGGGGGGGGGGGGGGGAGGGGCTTGAAGCTGTGCCTGCTGGCCCAAGCTGGCATAGGGGGACCCAGAGGGGTGATCCCCCTGGGGGGGGGGGGTGGGGGGTGGGGTGAGCATGGGCTTGCCGTCGCCTCAACAGTACCGTAGCTGAGTTGAGGGGACACCCCCACCAACCTCCCCCCCCCCCCCCCCCCCCCCCCCCCCCCCCCCGTATGGGATCGACAGAACTGCAGCGGAGTTGATCACTATGAGAATGTGAGGGTGGGGTGGGGGTGGGGTGGGGGGGTTGCGCACGGGCTTGCTGTCACCTCAAGAGAACCGCAGCTGATCAAGGAAAGAAGGGAGAGCGAGCGTTGAAGAGAGAGGGCTTCGGTACGCCAGAAAAAATGCCAGTCTGTGAGTGGAGGGATCGACGGACGGTATCTTCCGAACCCTGGCTTGGCCACCCAAACGCTTCACCTACGTTTCTCCCTTAAGCGAAAGCAAATCCAAGAACAACAAAATCAGCAGGAGCAATCAATCGATTGCGAGAAAAAGTAAAAAAAGACTTAGCTGCTAGGAGTGCACGAGGCTAGCAGGGAAAAATGGCTGCTGAGAAAAGAGGAATGATCTGAGCATGCGCAAGACACGAGTCCCCTTCCGGTTTCTTGTCTGTAAGGACTTTACTGTGTGCGAGGCAGGGATTGCAAACCGCTGTCGCTTATTGCGCTAGTGAGCCACAGTATGGTATGTAAAATAGTGAGCCACAGTATAGCATGTATAATAGTGAGCCACAGTACAGTATGTATAGTATTGAGCCACAGTATGGGCTGATTTTGTTGTATGATAGCGAGCCACAGTATAGTATGTATGATAGTGATCCACAGTATAGTATTTATGATAGCGAGCCACAGTATAGTATGCATACTAGTGATCCACAGTATAGTGTGTATAATAGTGAGCCAGAGTATAGTGTGTATAATCAAACTTTCAGTTTTAACCTGTCTATGACGTGACATTGACAACCACCGCCACCCATGTTTCACCCCTTCCCTCCCTCAGTCTCTCTCTCTCTCTCTCTCTCTCTCTCTCTCTCTCTCTCTCTCTCACACACACACACACCATCCTTTCTGCTTGTCAGTTCACGTCATATTACAACGCCAAGCTGTACACCCTCAGACCCCTTCTTCTCCATCTCCCTCCCTTACCGCCGTCTGTCTGGCTCCTGTTCCGTGTGTGGCACTGCCATACGGCGCGCCACTGACGACAATGCTATGGGGAAAACTTTGACGTAACTGTGACGCGAATCGCCGCGGTTAATGTTGCCGCAATGTGGTGTTTCGTCGCCGGGAGCGTCTCAGCACGACTGGCGCGCGTGGCAGGTAGGTTAACTTCAACGATAACAGAAATAGAAAGCTTGAAAACAGCTAGGATGTAAGAGATGGTTGTCTTTGATTCCAGCTTCATTATGTCATACTGCCCGTGTTGGGAAGTGACTGTCCCCTTTCAGATGACTAACACACACACACACACACACGCACGCACGCACGCACGCACGCGCACGCACGCACGCACTCACACACACGCGCGCACACACACACACACACACTCACACTCACACACACACACACACACACACACACACCCCCCCCCCCCCCCCCCCCCCCTTCTTTCGTGTAATAATATTTACTGTTTGTCATGTTCCCCTGACAACCTCTCACCAGTGACATGATAGTTACTTCCAACTGTGGAAGGGAAGAACGATCCTCCCAAAGTCACTTATCCGCTATAGGCCAGTAGATAGAACGCACGTATTTTTCAGCATGTAAAACTCAAGCACTGGTGTGTGCCAGACAGGAAAATGTTTATATTTTCAATAGTAAATGTTTGTGCGTGAAGTTGCACCTAACGTCCGTCAGTCTATTACTTGTTCATACGTCATTTTCAATTTGAACATACTTCTAATTCTGTCATTTGAGCCCAAATACTTTTACGTACATTAGCCTAGAGTTATTTCGTGTTTAAATTATGCCTCACTCCGTCACTCAAGCACTGTTACGTACATTAGCCTAATGTGAATTGCTTCTGAGCTGTTCTAGAGTATTTCAATATCTAAAACAACATCCTTACGCCGACCAGTACTGGAAAGTTCTCCGTTCCACCGCTAGTAAGAGAGACGGCGGAGGTGAATTCTGATTTTTCACACACACACACACACACACACACACACACACACACACACACACACACACACACACACGAAAACAAAACAAAACAAAAACAAAACAAAACAAAAAAAAAAAAAAACCCTTCGCTATGGTTTAACAAAGCAAACGCTCTTGAATCCTCCATCTAGAGAACACCTGCCACTTCCACTCGTTACAGCAAGAAAGTGGATTTTCCAAGATTAATTTGCTCCAGAATAGTTCCCTCGTCGTTTGGGTTCCTTTCCATGAGTAAAGTGTACTTGGCACCTGGTTTAACCGTCTGAGTCAGAGGACTAGTACTTGGCACCTGGTTTAACCGTCTGAGTCAGAGGACTAGTACTTGACACCTGGTTTAACCGTCTGAGTCAGAGGACTAGCGCTTAACTCCTGGTTTAACCGTCTGAGTCAGAGGACTAGCACTTGGCACCTGGTTTAACCGTCTGAGTCAGAGGACTAGTACTTGGCTCCTTTAACCGTCTGAGTCAGAGCACTAGTACTTGACACCTGGTTTAACCGTCTGAGTCAGAAGACTAACTCTTGGCACCTGGTTTAACCGTCTGAGTCAGAAGACTAGCACTTGGCACTTGGTTTAACCGTCTGAGTCGGTGGACTAGCACTTGGCTCCTGGTTTAA
>JADBJO010024364.1:20000-22500 GCA_016801955.1 Conus betulinus
TTAATAATCACACACACACACACACACACACACACACACACACACACACACACACACATTACAGTTTGATCCAGATCCACAAAGCATGTGTGTGTGTGTGTGTGTGTGTGTGTGTGTGTGTGTGTGTGTGTGTGCGTGCGTGCGTGCGTGTGCACACACGCGAAATTACACAAACATTAACAATACAGTCTTGTTTTTGATGCATATCATCTAAGGTCAGTTATCAGGGCTTAGGAGAGGAAATAAAAGAAAAACAGACCTACGATTTACGGATGAACTCGTGCAAAGACTAACCAGTCATAAAAGTATCCATCAGCTAGGCAAATGCAGATCCACACACTATTGTCTAATCTATAAATACACAAATGCATATATCAGAATCAGATTATTTAGTCTGTGCATGTATTTATGATAAGTCACTTGACAACTCCACCCAATCGGTCCTAAAACCCCTACCCTCTTGTACACAAACTGTACATACACACACACCATCCCCCCCCCCTTTCTCTCTCCCTTTTGTCTCATAAATGGCAGTATAGATTTCCAATCTATGTCAACTTTCCCCTCTTAACCCTCCCGCTTCTCTCCCTCCTATAGAAACAATGTTACGAAGGGGTGGGGATGGGGGGGTGGGGGGGGGGGGAATTACATTGTTTTCGGAATACTTGCTCACCCCCAAACTCTCTCTGTCTCTCTCTTTCCCCTCCTCCTTTCCTCCCCTCTCGCTTATCTCATATGAAGTGATTGTCTCTGGTTGAGACAAAAGATCAGACTCTTTTCCTGTCCTTCCGTTTCAACTCAACGCTGACCGTTGTGTGTGCGGCTCACTCATGACGCAAGCATGTTAAACAGCGCTTTGTCAATTGACATGTGCTGACACAGGTGTTGTAAAACATCCCTAACTGTTACGGTGCAAGCGTGTTTTCAAATGTTCGAAACTGTTCACACCACCACCTCCCACCCCCCCCCCCCCCCCCTCACTTTTCTTTGTCTTTAGTGACACAACTCCAACCGGAACAGGAATTCGAATAGTTCGGCCTATAAAAAGGGGAACCCCCAGGTGAACAATCACTGATTCCACAGATCAGCTGTAGACAGAATACAGTGCAGCCACAAAGACAACAGGGGTAAACCAGAGAGAGTACATGTTATCTCACCTGCTCTGAACCCCTTGTCTAGGATTCACAGGTCTCCCAGAAATGTAAGTTAAAAACTATGTTTCTAAAATTCGAGACTGTGTATTTGATTGTATGTATGCCATGTGGTTTAACAGCATAACTTTATGTCAATACTTGGTGACATCTACCAAGATGATGAATGAGTATTCTGTTGAAATAGTTTGTTTACCACAACTTGGTAAAAGCTGTTATCATGCTTGGTTAAGATTCTTTGTTAGCAATCCTACCACCATTCTTTGTATACAATCTGACTTTTGCCAGTATGCAATTATTTCTGTTAAAATGATAACTGAACGATAAATTCTGGTCAGGAAGCAATATACCTGTACTAGATGATGACTGTTAGGTTGATTTATGAATACTGGTGATTACAGGAATGCGTTGTAATATGTGACTAAGTCTACACCACATGTATACTTGGGCTAAGTGTATTCCAGGTTACTGCAATGCAATTCATAAGAAACACTGAAGAGTTATTTGACTAAAACTGTTTAGCATTGTATTAGTCCCCTTTATTAAACACCCCATTCAAAATCTGAACAGAAATAAACATTGATAATTATGGAAATATATTTATGCTAGTTTAAGCATTTGTTGGCTGAGATCTCACACATTTACTGAAAGCCAGAGGGCAACTGTGTGTGAACTCGACAAGCCACACTCTCAATTACTTAACTAAAGACCAGGTTCTGTTTGTTTTAGAAACTGGGTCCTTACCTTCTCTGGGCATGCCTGGTAGTGAAGAAACACCACAGCCTAGCAACTGAGCAGCAGGTCCAAAGAAGTGGATCAGTCACCAGGAACAAGAGAGAGATCAACTATCCTCTCCAACATCAGATAAGTTCTGATATTCCAAGTGGACTCCAACTCAACTCATCCAGAACTTGCCCTCTCTAAACGATGAAACAGTGTGATCCAAAAGTCAACCTGACTGACTCTTTGTGACATAGATTCAAATATTTCATCCTTGCATAAACAAGTAAAGTTGATGTGTTTAAAGTGCCCTTAACTTCTGTCAGTTTTTTGTTGTTCAATCAGTATTAAAAATGTTTAAACTTCTCGCTAATTCTGTCTCTCGGAGCTACAAGTACTTTTAAGAGTACAAGCCTGGGGAAGTTTATCCCTGAACCACTGTTGAGTATTTTAACAGTCCCGAGAGGAAAAAAATTCTTTCGATGACTAGTACCAGAAAGTTGCTCCTTCGATAACTAGTAAAAGGACACACCGGCCCACCCCCAACTCTCGTTACAGTGCTGAAAGATGAATATTTGAAATCTATGCAACACCTATGAATGGTGCAAAACGTTGGTTTACATGAACGC
>JADBJO010024365.1:0-2500 GCA_016801955.1 Conus betulinus
CTGACTCGTAATCTTGGTGATCTGGGGTTGCGGGTTCGAACCTCAGCCGGGGCATTTCGGTACAGGGGGATTTTTCCCTCAGAGTTAACATTGGTTCTGACTCCATTTCCCATACAGTCCTTCGAATGAGACTATAAACCGAGGTTCCCGTGTGTGAACGCACGCATAACATCTTGCACACACGTAAAATCCCATCACCTATCGGAAGAGTAGGCCAGTTTGGCCGTTGGTATGGACGACACGTTTCACATAGCATGCACCCTGAGTGAGAAACGGGAAAGAATGAAGGAAAAGTAAGGGAAAATGAGTGATCGATATTGAACGATACTGACTGGATGACACGGGAAACGACTGAATGAAGCGCCAACTGGCAGTGCTTCAGTCGGCTCTACTCAGTGGGCAGCCCGTTGTGTAAACGAGTGTTGATTGTGTAAAGTGCTTAGAGCTTGGTCTCTAGCCAAGAATAGGCGCTATATAAGTGTTCATTATTATTATTATTATTATTATTAACCCCAGCTTGGACAGCAAACACACGTGCTAGGTGACGTGATATCCAGAATCATATCCAGAAAGACTTGGATGATTCTCTGTAGGAAAGTAAACATCGACGTTGGTATTGTGTCATGTCATGAGTGATGATATGAATCCTTAACCCTCTTGTTACTGTATTATGTCATGAATGAAACTATGAATTATTTTCTACCCTAACAGGGCGTGTGGGTGCACACATATGTTAATGAATTAGATTACACTTACATGTTGATGTTGCCCATGTGCTAAAAGAAAAAAAAATCATTCCATTTCATTGTTATTAAATGTGCACTCCTCGCTAGATTCCTGTTTGTGCCATTATGTTGTAGTGTGGTGTGAGTGTGAATGAAAGAAAGATTGATTTGATGAAATACACAAACAACTTACACGCCTTCAGACATCCAGGAGACAGATATTACAGATTTTTTAGCAAGCACCCCTCGCTCCACTCTGTGATATTGGGAGGTGAAGAGGATGACAAGTGAAAGGGAGACATGGGATGTGTGCAGGATGAAGAGGATGACAAAGGGAGACATGGGGTGTGTGCAGGATGAAGAGGATAACAAAGGGAGACACAGGGTGTGTGCAGGATAAAGAGGATGACAAAGGGAGACACAGGGGTGTGTGCAGGATGAAGAGGATGACAAGTGAAAGGGAGACACAGGGTGTGTGCAGGATAAAGAGGATGAGAAACGAAGACATGGGGTGTGTGCAGGATGAAAGGATGACAAAGGGAAACATTGGGTGTGCGTAGGATGAAGAAGATGGCAAAGAGATATATAGGGTGTGTGCAGGATGAAGTGGATGACATGTAAAAGGGGAGACATGGGGGTGTGTGCAGGGTGACGAGGATGACAAAGGGAGACATGGGGTGTGTGCAGGATGAAGAGAATGACATGTAAAAAGGAGACACAGGGGTGTGTGCAGGATGAAGAGTATGACAAAGGGAGACATAGGGGTGTGTGTAGGATGAAGAGGATAACAAAGGGAGACATAGGGTGTGTGTGTAGGATGAAGAGGATGACAAGGGAGACATGGGGTGTGTGCAGGATGAAGTGGATGACATGTAAAAGGGAGACATGGGGGGTGTGCAGGATGAAGTGGATGACATGTAAAAGGGAGACATGGGGGTGTGTGCAGGATGAAGTGGATGACATGTAAAAAGGGAGACATGGGGGGTGTGCAGGATGAAGAGGATGACAAAGGGAGACATGGGGTGTGTGCAAGATGAAAAGGATGACAAAGGGAGACATAGGGTGTGTGCAGGATGAAGTGGATGACATGTAAAAGGGAGACATGGGGGGGGGGGGGGGGGGTTCAGGATGAAGAGGATGACAAAGGGAGACATGGGGTGTGTGCAGGATGAAGAGGATGGCAAAGGGAGACATGGGGTGTATGCAGGATGAAGAGGATGACATGTAAAAGGGGAGACATGGGGTGTGTGTAGGATGAAGAGGATGGCAAAGGGAGATATAGGATGTGTGCAGGATGAAGAGGATGACAAAGAGACACAGGATGTGTGCAGGATGAAGAGGATGACAAAGGGACACATAGGGTGTGTGTAGTATGAAGAGGATGACAAGTGAAAGAGAGACATGGGGTGTGTGTGCAGGATGAAGAGGGTGACAAAGGTAGACATGGGGTGTGTGTGCAGGATGAAGAGGATGACATGTAAAAGGGAGACATGGGGTGTGTGCAGTATGAAGAGGATGACAAAGGGAGACATGGGGGGGGGGGGGGTGCAGGATGAAGAGGATGACATGTAAAAGGTAGACATGGGGTGTCTGCAGGATGAAGAGGATGACAAGGGAGACATGGGGTGTGTGCAGGATGAAGAGGATGACATGTAAAAGGTAGACATGGGGTGTGTGCAGGATGAAGAGGATGACATGTAAAAGGTAGACATGGGGTGTGTGCAGGATGAAGAGGATGACAAAGAGAGACATGGGGGGTGTGCAGGATGAAGAGG
>JADBJO010024365.1:20000-25275 GCA_016801955.1 Conus betulinus
GGCAGTGGTGTTTACAGCATACTGTTGTTGTGATGGCAGTATGTTCACAGCACTGTTGTTGTGATGGCAGTGTGTTCACAGCACTGTTGTGATGGCAGTGTGTTCACAGCAGTACTGTTGATGTCATGGCCAGTAGTGTGTTCACAGCACTGTGTTGTTGTGATGGCAGTGTTTTCACAGCAGACTATTGTTGTGATGGCAGTGTATTCACAGCAGACTGTTGTTATGATGGGAGTGTGTTCACAGCACTGTTGTTATGATGGCGTTATGTTCACAGCAGACTGTTGTTATGATGGCATTATGTTCACAGCAGACTGTTGTTGTGATGTCAGTGTGTTCATTGTAGACTGTTTTTGTGATGGCAGTGTGTTCACAGCACTGTTGTTGTGATAGCAGTGTGTTCACAAGTACTGTTGTTGTGATGGCAGTTATTCACAGCAGACTGTTGTTTTTGGTGTGATGGCAGTGTGTTCACGGCACTTTGTTGTGATGGCATTGTGTTCACAGCAGACTGTTGTTGTGATGGCAGTGTGTTCACTGCAAAGTTTTGTTGTGACAGCAGTGTGTGTTCACAGCAGACTGTTGTTGTTGTTCACAGCACTGTCGTTGTGATGTCAGTATGTACACAGCATTGTGTTTTTGATGGCAGGTATGTTCACAGCACTGTTGCTGTGATGGCAGTGTTTCACGGCACTGCTGTTATGATGGCAGTGTGTTCACAGCAGACTGTTGTTATGATGGCAGTGTGTTCACAGCAAACTGTTGTTGTGATGGCAGTGTGTCACAGCAGACTGTTGTTGTGATGGCAGTGTGTTCACAGCACTGTTGTTCTGATGGCAGTGTGTCACAGCAGACTGTTGTTGTGATGGCAGTGTGTTTCACAGCAGCAGACTGTTCTGTGATGGCAGTGTGTTCACAGCAGACTGTTGCTGTGATGGCAGTGTGTTCACAGCAGACTGTTGTTGTTGTGGCAGTGTTCACAGCAGACTTGTGATGGCAGTGTGTTTTCGCAGCAGACTGTTGTTATGATGGCAGTGTGTTCACAGCACTGTTGTTATGATGGCGTTGTGTTCACAGCAGACTGTTGTTGTGATGGCAGTGTGTTCACAGCACTGTTGTTGAGATGGCAGTGTGTGTTCACAGGAGACTGTTGTTCTGATGGCTGTGTGTTCACAGCACTGTTTTTGTGATGTCAGTGTGTTCACAGCACTGTTGTGATGACAGTGTGTTCACAGCAGACTGTTGTTATGATGGCAGTGTGTTTACAGCATATGTGTTGTGTGATGGCAGTGTGTTCACAGCAGACTGTTGTTGTGATGATGGCAGTGTGTTCACACAGCACTGTTGTTGTGACGGCAGTGTGTTCACAGCAGACTGTTGTTATGATGGCAGTGTGTTTCACAGCAGACTGTTGTTATGATGGCAGTGTGTTCACCGCAGACTGTGTTGTGATGGGCAGTGTGTGTTCACAGCAGACTGTTGTTGTGATGGCAGTGTGTTCACAGCACTGTTGTTGTGATGGCAGTGTGTTCACAGCAGACTGTTGTTGTGATGGCAGTGTGTTCACAGCAGACTGTTGTTATGATGGCAGTGTGTTCACAGCAGACTGTTGTTGTGATGGCAGTGTGGTTCACAGCAGACTGTTGTTGTGATGGGCAGTGTGTTCACAGCAGCTGTTGTTGTGTGATGGCAGTGTGTTCACAGCAGACTGTGTTGTGATGGCAGTGTGTTCACAGCAGATGTTTTTTTTATGATGGCAGTGTGTTCACAGCACTGTTGTTGTGATGGCAGTGTGTTCACAGTACTGTTGATGTGATGGCAGTGTGTTTGCAGCAGTGTTGTTTGTGATGGCAGTGTGTTCACAGCAGACTGTTGTTTGTGATGGCAGTGTGTTCACACGGCACTGTTGTTGTGATGGCAGTGTGTTCACAGCAGACTGTTGTTGTGATGGCAGTGTGTTCACAGCAGACTGTTGTTGTGATGGCAGTGTGTCACAGCAGACTGTGTTGTGATGGGCAGTGTGTTCACAGCAGACTGTTGTTGTGATGGCAGTGTGTTCACAGCACTGTTGTTGTGATGGCAGTGTGTTCACAGCAGACTGTTGTTGTGATGGCAGTGTGTTTCACAGCACTGACTGTTGTTGTGATGGCAGTGTGTTCACAGCAGACTGTTGTTGTGATGGCAGTGTGTTCACAGCAGACTGTTGTTGTGATGGCAGTGTGTCACAGCAGACTGTTGTTGTGATGGCAGTGTGTTCACAGCAGACTGTTGTTGTGATGACAGTGTGTTCACAGCAGACTGTGTTGTGATGGCAGTATGTTCACAGCCACTGTTGTTGTGATGGCAGTGTTTTCACATGGCACTGCTGTTGTGATGGCAGTGTGTTCACAGCACTGTTGTTGTGATGGCAGTGTGTTCACAGCACTGTTGTTGTGATGGCAGTGTGTTCACAGCAGACTGTTGTTGGCTGTGTGACAGTGTGTTCACAGCAGACTGTTGTTGTGATGGCAGTGTGTTCACAGCAGACTGTTGTTGTGATGGCAGTGTGTTCACACAGCACTGTTGTTGTGATGGCAGTGTGTTCACAGCAGCCGCTGTTGTGATGACTGTGTATGATGGCAGTGTGTTTCACAGCAGCACTGTTGTTGATATGGCGTGTGTTCACAGCAGACTGTTGTTGTGATGGCAGTGTGTTCACAGCAGACTGTTGTTGTGATGGCAGTGTGTTCACACCACTGTGTTGATGAATGGCAGTGTGTTCACAGCAACTGTTGTTGTGATGGCAGTGTGTTCACAACAGGCTGTTGATGTGATGGCAGTTGTTTCACAGCAGTGTTGTTGTGATGGCATTGTGTGTTCGCAGCAGACTGTTGTTGTGATGGCAGTGTGTTCACGCAGACTGTTGTTGTGATGGCAGTGTGTGTTCACAGCAGACTGTTGTGTGATGGCAGTGTGTTCACAGCAGAGTGTGTGTTGTGATAGCAGTGTGTCTACAGCAGACTGTTGTTGTTTGTGGCAGTGTGTTCACAGCACTGTCGTTGTGATGTCAGTATGTTCACAGCAGATTGTTGTTGTGATGGCAGTATGTTCATACCACTGTTGACTGTGATGTGGTTTCACGGCACTGTTGTTGTGATGGCAGTGTGTTCACGGACTGTTGTTGTGATGGCAGTGTGTTCACAGCAGACTGTTGTTATGATGGCAGTGTGTCTACAGCAGACTGTTGTTATGATGGCAGTGTGTTCACAGCAGACTGTTGTTGTATGACAGTGTGGTTTACAGCAGACTGTTGTTCTTTAGGTGATGGGCAGTGTGCACACCCAGGTCGTGAACGGTCCTAATGAGGCATGATGGCGCCACTTCCCACACTTGAAGATCTCATATCCAACGTGTTACAAACTGTAGATGTCTAGCCATACCCAACAACATGTCATAAACTGTAGGTGTCAGTTCATATCCAACGTATCACAACCTGTAGATGTCTAGCCACCCCCAACGTGTCACAAACTGTGGTGTCTTATCATATCCAACGTGTCACAAACTGTAGATGTCTAGCCCATACCCAACGTGTCAACAACTGTAGGTGTCTGATCATATCCAGCGTGTCACAAACTATAGATGTCTAGCCATACCCAACGTTCACAAACTGTACTTATGATCACACCCCGCGCGTCACAAACTGTAAATGTCTAGTCAATACCCAATGTGTCACAAACTGTAGATGTCTGATCACACCCAACGTGTCCACAAACTGTAGATATCTGCTCATACCCAGCGGCGTCACAAACTGTAGATGGCTGATCAAAAGAACCCAACGTGATCACGTGTCAACAACTGTAGATGTCTGACCATACCAAACGTGTCACAAAGCTATAGATGTCTGGCCATACCCAACGTGTCACAAACTGTAGATGTCTGGCCATATCCAACGTGTCACAAACTGTAGATGTCTGGTCATACCCACGTGACACAAACTGTAGATGTCTGGCCATACCCAACGTGCACAAACTGTAGTTGTCTGGTCATACCCAACGTGTCACAAACTGTGAAAGTAGTTATAACCCAACGTGTCACAAACTGTGAAAGTAGTCATACCCAAACGTGTCACAAACTGTGAAAGTAGTCATACCCCACGTGTCACAAACTGTGAAAGTATCATACCCACGTGTCACAAACTGTGAAAGTAGTCATACCCACGTGTCACAAACTGTAGATTTTGGTCATACACGCAACGTATCACAAACTGTAGAACTAGTCATACACAACGTGTCACAAACTGTTTTTTTCGTCATACTATCAGCGAGATGTTTACTGTCTGGCGTTGTCGTTACTGATTTTTGCAATGTTAAAAGAGAACCCAATTGTTTGCACGGTTTGTGTCATACGTCAGCATCATTGATTCCAAGGAGAATTTCTTGCTGTTCCATATTTTGTTCAGCTGATTGAATGCTGATGTTTGCCTTTCCAATACGACATCAGTTCATGGTCGAGGTCATGGGCGTTTGTTGATAGAGCTGCCTAGGTATGTGAAGTTTCTCTACTTCTTTCCACTTGTTTTTGGTCAATGAGAACGTCTGTTGGCCCATGGGGTTTACCGGTCAGCATAGTTTTTAGTCTTTTGGCAGCCTGCAAAACTTGCTGATATTGTTAAATAAATGTCAGCGAACCGCCCAAAGAAACGTGGACAAACGAGTCACAAGACAAACACAACGCGTTTCACCTCTTAGGTCTTCTTCAGGTGCAACAACATGAAACAAATAACGAAAATGCACTTAGCTTTGATCGCTTCTGTGTTCAGCGCAAGAAAGAAGCGTTGAATGAAAACGAGGCGCAGCTGTGTTTCTTCATGTGTGGGTTCTTTTTCTCTCTGCTATCAATTCCCATGTGTCATCACTGGACCCACGATTCTCACAGTGGCTTCTTAAGAAACCACTCAAAAATGTCATGTAACAATTATAAACATGGTTTCACAAGTCTGTACATTTCAGCTTAGTCATCAGTTTTATATACCGAATTTGATGGAAGGTTTTTTCTTAATCAAACAAGTTGCCAGTACTTTTTTTCCCCAAACTGTTTGTTTCCCTTTTGGTCTTATTTAACCAGGTGGTCAGGGCTGTTGCTATACCCTTTCAAAAACCTGCTAGGTTATCAGGGAGTTTTCTGCAGAGCACTGGGTTACTCTTTTGAGTACAACTCGTCCCGTCAACTTTTGTCCCCTCATTGGCTGTCACAAAAAGGGGTCGAGATAGCAACTTCTGACCGCGGTTTGTCTTGT
>JADBJO010024366.1:0-10000 GCA_016801955.1 Conus betulinus
TAGAAATTGATCTGTAATTACAAGGATCCCAGGTGTCCCCTGATTTATAGGTGGATCTTACCCTAGCATTTTTGAAAGATTTAGGAAATTGATTTTTAGATATACATAAATTGAAGATGTAGGTCACTGTTTCAGAAATAATTGGAGCTGCAAGTTTTAGGATTTTGCCATCAATACCGTCTAAGCCACGAGCACATGTTTCTTTTAGACGGATCAGGGCATTATATACATCATATGAACTGACATTAAGCGGATGTCTAAGTCTGAGGATATGGCTTTTGAATCACAGAAATAATTTAATAATGTAAGAGTGTTTTCGGCAGATCTATCTGATTTTATTGTTGTCTCAGCAATATTACAAAAATGGTCATTAAGTTTCTCGGGACACAGGTCTTCATGAGATGTATTTTTACTGATGTTTTTGTTTGTCAGCTGATTGATAGCATTCCAAATTGTTCTGCTATTGGTATTAGAAGAAACAAGTTCTTGAAAGTACGTTTTCTTAGCTGCTCGTTTTACATAATTAAGATGATTTCTTTGGTTTACAAATTTCTTTCTTCTTTCCCGCAGACAAAAGGTGATCTCTTTGGTTCATAGCGTCCTGTACATCTTTTGATAGCCATGTAACAGAGGGCTGCTTCTAACACGCTTGGTTTTGAAAGGTGCATGTTTATCATAAATATTTTTTAAAAAATTGTGGTACCAAACTTCCCAGGCTTCATCTGGATTTGTAAACTGGTAGACTAGGAAAAGATGTGAATTTCTCAAATCAAACACAAATCTATTTTTATCAAATTCCGTAAGCACCTGTATCTTATAAACGTGTGACCATTCTTCGGAATTTTAACTCCTTTTTTTCCACTAAGTGAAGCATACTGGGAAATGATCACTACAACCATACAGCGGTGAACACCCTTCAGTTATATATTGCTTTTGTCATGGTGTAAATGTGATCAATAAGAGTTTTGAGAGAGAGAGACGCTTAAATTGCCTAACACAGGTATAGTGGAAAATGTCGCACATCGCGAGACTTTTTGTGAGGACACAAGTAATCTGAGTTTCAACGAAGAGGGTTGTCAGTAATACTTAGGTTTTATAAAGTGTTCACGAATACGTCCGAGCTGTGGACAGCAAGAAACACAATGTGTCTTATTTTCTTCTGCTTCTTTACACAATGGGCACGTTAAAACATTTCTGTTGACAATTCTGTATCTGGAGTTGTGTACCATTGACCCTCAGATTCCAAGTTCTGAATATTGTTGTATATTCCAACGATAAACAGGGGTTTAAAGAAAGCCTATCACAAAAAAAGTCTATACATGTCTAACCTACTACTGGTCTGTATACGTTCAGTCCATTTTGTCAACAAGCTTTAAAAACCGTTGTCAAAATGTACGAATAAAATCATTCATGTTTCCGACACCTTGATCATACCAAACAAACCCAACCCATATTCGACACAACAACTTCGCACTCGAGTCACCAAATTCACTTCACCTTTAAGATTAAATCATATAACGTATCATACGTTTTACGTGGAATTCTTTGCCGATCCATTTGTGAAAAGTCAAACCAGTTTACATATAAAGACATCTGTTAGTTTCGCTACATAAGGTTCATAGGTATCTTCATCTTTACTCTTAGGAATTTCTTTAAAGTGTAACAGCGATACCGGTCTCAGTGTAAAACGCTTACCTTGTCTAATGCCCATAATGCTGTCTCGTATTGACCATAGGCTGACCTTGAGTCAAACACTTCATGCACAAAACGAAATACTATCAACGTTGTACAACTTCTTCTCAAAGGAACGCATTTTTTGCCCGACTTGTAAGATCTTTGCATGCAAGAGCAAAAATATGACGGGTGGAGAGAAAACATTACCAAGTACTTACAAACATTGACAAGAGGCGTCATACAACCATCACAAAACCATCTTTCTCTCGCACTTAAATACCCACCTTTTCAAAACACTATGATGTTACTTTTATTCTTGCTAACTTTAACTGAAATGAAGCTGAAACTCTTTGTAAATTATCTAACTGCGTTTGTAGTCTTATACATTCTCAGATAATACGATAACATCACCCGCTAATTACAGAAGAAATTATTTGAACGCGTCTAGAGGAAAACATAGCGCCATTCTTCCATTATGATTATTTCCACTGTCAGCTTATCACTAAACAGAGAATGATATATCAGACTGCAGGCGTCACACTGTCTTCATCCAGCCGTTGAATCAATGCAGTCCGTCAAATTCGCATCGCATCGAACTCTTGCTTTTACTACATCATAGATACTTCCAGTACATTTGTTCAATTTCCCTTTAATGGCATTCTTTAAATGAAAATTGGCTAAAGAAGGTGTCTGTTAATAGAATCAAACGTTATTTTCTCTCTTTTTTTTTTCACAATCTATAGATGCTACATACAATGTGTCATTGTAAGACAATTATTTTTGTACAAGAGCTAACAAAGTAAAAATGTGGTCAACAGTTGAGTATCCCTTCTTCAAACCAGCCTGGTGCTGACCTGTGATATCATGTCCCATCTACCCATTCCTGCAAAAATGATACCCATTCTTGCGATCGGCTGTTGATCATCGTGCTAAATAATTTACTGCTAATATCACTAAGAGAAATTGCTCTATAGTTGTCAGCGTTATATTAAGTTTCGTTTTAGAGAGAAGAGAGAGAGAGAGAGAGAGAGAGAGAGAGAGAGAGAGAGAGAGAGAGAGAGAGAGGTGAGTGCGAATGAGCACATAAGTGTGTGTGTGTGTGTGTGTGTGTGTGTGTGTGTGTGTGTGTGTGTGTGTGTGTGTGTGTGTGCGTGCAGGTGTGTATGGGTGAGTGTGTGTGTGCGTATGTGTGCGTGCGTGCGTGCGTGCGTGGGTGCGTGCGTGCGTGTGTTTGTATGTACAAACTTTACCGCAAGCATTTTCAGGATAGTTTCAATGGAAAGGACAACAGCAAATCAATGACAACAAACACATGGAGGAAAATGCAACCGTTGTAGTTCACATGCAGCTCTCAAAGAACGGCTCCCGTTCCATTCTACTATGTTGCCTTCGAACGTTTTTGTGCAGCACAACAAAATACAATATGGGTATAATTATATAGCATATACTATATTGTTACATTGACGTAATAATCTAAACACAGTGTTCATTCTGTTAACCATTGAGAAGAAAAAAGAACAGGAAGAAAGAAGAAGAAGAAGAAGAAGAAGAAGAAGAGACGTTTCAAATTCTGTTGCCCTTTGCGTCCTGCTCACGTGGTGACCATTTATGGATTCCCCCATCTCTATATACTCGTGCTGAGTTTGAGTAAAAAGTCTACCTTTCATACGAAGATTACAATCGTCATTGATTGTATCGTAACTGTATAGTTTTACTCTGAATATCTAAACACTAACTTAGTAAAAACAGAGCTAGATATTTTAAAAAAAAAAAAAAAAGAGGAAATAACAGATCTACGTGCCTGACTTTTCTACTGATCGTGGGGGGTCTTTGAAACTAAAAGGGTCAAAAGTCTTTGCCTCCACACTTTCTCCGGGCAACAGTTTCAAGCCTTTGGCTGTGCCCGACAAGATGCTGGCCCATCTGCGCTGTGTCCTGTAAAAGACCTGACACACTACACCGCAATGGGGGCGACGTTGGCGTAGTGGTCCTGGATCGTGTTTCCCTTGCATGCACTTCGATTTCATCAGGTTGTTCAGTTTGCTGTTAGTAAAAGCATACCCAGTGTCGCTTTTTTGCCGTCGTTGCTGAGTGGGGTAATTCCAGCCACTCATTCATGGCTATGACACTTGATTTCTGGACTGCCTGTTTGCAGGACTTTTCACCTGATTTTTTTTTTTTTAATGATTTCCTCTCAAAATAGCTCGGTACCGTGTGGCCTCAGACCAGACACCTGATGGTTTGGAAACTTGTCTTTGGATCTTTGGAACTTCTCTTTAAATTTCCACTAAAAATAGCCCAGCGTCGTGTCGGCTTCAGAGCAGATGACAATGTTTCTAGAAAATATCGCGACTCCAGACATGTGATTGAGTCTGCTGTCATTAGTATTGGCATGTTCATTGAGGTTTGTCGTTGGCTGGACATTGTGGCACCCTCTGAAGGGGGTTGCTCAACAACACTGAAACCACCAGTAAGCAGTTTATGTCGTGTAGGCAGGGCTTAGAAAACGGTGTCCTGCGCACGTTGGATCAGAACAGAAAGCGCTGAATATCACCGCAGTGATTCAACAGCATGCAGGGTCCTCTCTCGTGTTGTTGTCCCATGACATCTTGAAATCTGTTTGCTCCTTAGATTACAATGGAAGGGGAACCGTCAAGGCTGTTTTTATTGCCAGACCTGGAATCAGCAGCCTGACAATGATGTCCAAAGAAAAACGGGGATGAGGGTCGGGGGGTCGGGGAAGGCGGAGTAAAGCAAGGCAGGGGAGACAACAAACGTGGCTAAAACAGAAATGATTCCTCATTCGGGCTGACAAAATCGATTGATTTTTTTTGCCCTGAGCATGAAGTTCTGTTACAGTTCAGGGTTTCAGATCTAGCAGCTCATTTTGGAATAGCTATGACAACCTAAAGACTCTCCAACACAATAGAGATAACCAGTGCTTGAGTCCTTCGTATCAACACTGTACTTACTGCATATGCCATCAATACAGACTGTATCGTCATCACAATGAAACACTTCCTCACTGCACGATGATCCCAAGGGGAGAACTGTAACAAATATAAAGCATTTGATAGATAGATTCATAAATAGATGAATAGATAGATAGAGAGATAATAGATAGAGACAAATAGACAGACAGGCATGCAGGTTGAAGAGAGAGAGAGAGAGAGAGAGAGAGAGAGAGAGAGAGAGAGAGAGAGAGGAGAGAGAGAGAGAGAGACGCACGAACGAACGAATCTTTTTTTAATGAGGGAAAAAGATGAATAAGCACAAAATGGCTTTTTAACATCCGGCCCTCAATAAAGGGAAATATATAGAAAATGCAATAAAAATTTCAGCAAAACTAATGTAGATTGAAATAACATACATGAACGCTATAAATAGAAAGAGGAAATGTTAACACAAAAGAACAGAAGACAGTCAATGCCTGGGAGAGAGAGAGAGAGAGAGAGAGGGGGGGTGAGAGAGGAGAGAGAGAGAGAGAGAGAGAGAGAGAGAGAGAGGAGAGAGAGAGAGAGAGAGGAGATAGAGAGAGAGAAACAGGTGGGGGGTGGGAGAGGAGGGGTCATCATATATAGTTCATGAAAAAAATGGTTACTGGAAGATAGATAAATATATACAATAAACATTATCACAACACTAAAATTATAACACATTTCTGGAAAAAAAAAATCAGGGCACCCCATCCTGTAAGCAAAGACAACATTTACACTTGACAAGCAGCACCTTTGGAACAATAGATGAGAGAGACCAGTACACACACACACACACACCCACACACCCACACACACACACACACACACACACACAGAGAGAGAGAGGGGGGGGGGTGAAAGAGTGAGAGAGAGAGAGAGCGAGAGAGAGAGAGAGAGAGAGAGAGAGAGAGAGAGAGAGAATGGGTGAGAGAGAGAGAGAGGAGAGGGGGTGAGAGAGAGAGAGAGAGAGAGAGAGAGAGAGAGAGAGAGAGAGAGAGAGAGTTTTAAGAGCATGAAATTGGAAAATTCATCATTAGCTTGGTATGAAGTGCCCTTTTTAAAGCTATATATACTGGCATGAACATCAAGAGAGGGTGAAATGCGGTTCCATAAGAAGCCGCCAGAGTAGTGAGACTGGTTTTTAAACATGTCTATTCTTGGACGGGGTATTACAATTTTATGAAAATGGCGATTTTCATTAAATCTAAATTTCTCTGTAATTGAAGGGGAGAGCACGACCCGAAAGAATCTTAAACATGAAAAAAAAGCTTTATTGAATTTAAGCTTCAAGTTTAATGGTAAAATATGCAGATCTGTATACTCAGAGTATGTAACGTAACCGATTTTAACAAAACTAATTTCATGGAGCGTCTATAAAGACTAAACAAAGGTTTGAGTATATGATTACTTGCTGGATCCCAAATTGTAGATGCATAATTTATATGGGATTCATGTAAACATGAAAAAAATATTTTACGTGAATGGCAGTCTAGGAAATGCTTTATCTTGAACAGCTGGTATATCTTTTTTTGAAACTGTTTTTTCATAAAGACCGTACATGTTCTGACCTTGACAGATTGTTGTCTATAACTACTCCTAAAACTTTATGACAGACTGTTCTTCTTCGATAGTTTATACCATTGATAGAAAGGGGTGTGCTCGCATAAGAAAGGTTTTGAAGTTTTTTGTCTTGTCGTTATGATCATATGTTGGGTTTTGACAGGGAATAGACACATAAAGTTTAATTCAGACCATTTGGTTAGCTGGTAAATACTTGCCTGTAATAACATAGATACTTTTTTCTGCTTTGCGATCACACGCATGAACAGTAGTTTTATCGGCGAACATATCACGAAGCGCTGGGAGAAACGGGGGAGATCATTAATATATATTGAGAACAGTATGGGTCCCAGGACGGAGCCTTGAGGAACACCATGTTTGGGAAGCCAATTAGAAGATTGGAGTTCATGAATTGGGACAATTTTTGTTTTTCTGTCGCTTAAAAAAAACGAAGAGATGAGTTCTAGGGCATTATTGGATAAACGTACAATTTCAACTATTTTTTTGAAGCAGTGTGTGGTCAATTACATTAAACGTTTGTGCAAAGTCAATAAAAAGGTTACCGGTCACCTTGTTTTCATTTATATTTGTAAGCCATTTGTCTACTAGGTTGGTCAGTGCAGTGTGGCAGGAGTGATGTTTTCTGAAACCAGACTGATTAGGGTGAAATATGTTTTATTTTGTCAAAGTGGTTAAGAATGCATCCTCTTAGATGATCCTCAAAGGTTTTGATACCACAGACAGGATAGAAATTAATTTGTAATTACAAGGATCCGAGGTGTCACCCTGATTTATAGATGGATCTTATCCTAGCAATTTTGAAAGATTTAGGAAATTGATTTTTAGATGTACGTATATTGAAGATGTAGGTCAGTGTATCAGAAATAATTGGGGCTGCAAGTTTTAGGATTTTGCCATCAATACCGTCTAAGCCACGAGCACATGTTTCTTTTTTAGACGGATCAGGGCATTAAGATAAGATAATGTTTGCTTATAGCCCAGCCGACCGCACAGGGCCATATCAGGGCTGTCACCACGTTAAAATCAACTCACAGGCCATTCATTCACACAATTCTTTAAAATGCATCGTCTAAAAACTCAACCAAATCTTTGTTAAAAATCTTTCCACTGTAAGATCTCAGATCAGATGAAAAATGTTAACATCTTTCAAGAACTCAAAGATCGCGTCAGGCGGAACATCTCTGAACAAGGTTTTAATGGATCTGCTGTAAAATGTCTGTGTCTCACATCGTGCAAGTCCCAACACTCTAAAAGAATATGTTTCACTGTGAATGGCACATGACACAGAATGCACCACAGAGCTTCTTCACTCTTCAAAAGGTAGGAATGGGTAAAATACGAATGGCCGGTGTGCAGCCGGCACAGAACTGTTTCTTCTTCTTTACGACCACCAGACGAAGATGAGAGGAACTCCTTTAGGTTTGGACGGATCTGAAAGAGTTTGTTATCCGTCTGTGTACTCCAATCCTCCTGCCAGAGGTCTCTGACATAATCTTTTAATTCTGGGTTTCAGATCTGAGCAGGGGATATATATATATATATATATATATATATATATATATATATATATATATATATATATATATATATATATATGTTGGACATCATATACATCATGGACTGACATTAAGAGGGATGTCTAAGTCTGAGGATATGGCTTTTGAATCACAGAAATAGTTTAATAATGTAACAGTGTTTTGGGCAGATTTATCTGATTTTATTGCTGTCTTTACAAAAATGGTCATTATGTGTGTCGGGACACAGGTCTTCATGAGATGTATTTTTTACTGATGTTTTTGTTTGTCAGCTGATTGATAGCATTCCAAATTGTTCTGCTATTGGTATTAGAAGAAACAAGTTCTTGAAAGTACTTTTTCTTAGCTGCTCGTTTTACATAATAAACATGATTTCTTTGGTTTACAAATTCTCTCTTCTTTTCCCGCAGACAAAGGTGATCTCTTTGGTTCATAGCGTCCTGTACATCTTTTGATAGCCATGGTAACAGAGGGCTGCTTCTAACCCGCTTGGTTTTGAAAGGTGCATGTTTATCATAAATATATATTTTTTTTTAATGTGGTACCAAACTTCCCAGACTTCATCAGGATTTGTAAAATGGTAGACTAGGAAAAGAAGTGAAATGTTCAAATCAAACAAAAATTTATTTTTTATCAAAATTCCGTAAGCACCTGTATCTTATAAACGTGTGACCATTCTTCGGAATTTTAACTCCTTTTTTTTCCACCAAATGAAGCATACTGGGAAATGATCACTACAACCATACAGCGGTGAACACACTTCAGTTTATATTGCTTTTTGTCGTGGTGTAAATGTGATCAATAAGAGTTTTGGATGTGGGTATTACCCTTGTAGGTTTATCGATTAACTGAACAAGTTGAAAAGATTCATAACAATGAATCCATGTGTTGTTACATATGAGCAAATCAGTGTTAAAAAAAATCGCCTAACAATATCAGCTCATCTGAAAGCATGGAAATATCTTCTAACAACAGAGTGAAATTGTCAATCCAACTGACGTGTTCTGCTGGATTGCGGTATATGAAACCCAGATGAACTGGCTCACATTTTTTTTTTTTCAAATCAAATCGGATCCATACTGACTCGATGTTATGGTAATTACGAGGTTCAACACATTTAAACTTTATACTATGGTGAATGTACACTACCCAAACCCGTCTCTTTGGGATGTTTAGCATCTTTGCGGATTATATTATATCCGGGAATGGAGATTTCAGAATCTAGAATGTGTTCTGTAAGGCGTGATTCGGCAAAGCCAAAAATATGTATATTGACACTGGGTGGAACCGTGATACAGTCATTGGTTTGGGAAAGGGTTTCTGTCACCGTCAGACCCTCTACTGTCACAGACACACTGTCTAACAGATGAACAGATGTGGGATCTGTCTGCGTAAAGACGTGTGCTGACTCTTTATATCTTGGACCTGGACATTCAGTCTGCGTGCAGACTGTCATACGCTGAGGTTGGATTGGATTAATTTTTTTTTTTTTTTTGTCAGCTCTGAGAGAGAGAGAGAGAGAGAGAGAGAGAGAGAGAGAGAGAGGAGAGAGAGAGAGAGAGAGAGAGCAATGTCTTGTTTCATAGACTGATAGAGTCTATCTCGATCTAGTTTATAGCCATGCTAGGTTAAAGGTGAAAAAAAAAAAAAATCCGTCCAAACATATGCACGAAAGAGACAGAGAAGAAACTGTCTTTTTTATTTACATGTGATGAATACAAGCAACTGCAGAATGAAAGGTGCAGGGAGGGTGGGGGATACAAATTGGTGGACACAATATCAACATCACAACCTGACGACACGCACAGAAAGTGTAGGGAGCAGTCAACACTAGTAGCAGCCTGCCATTCCCTTTACCCCCCCTTCTTCTTCCTTCTCTCCATCTCATCTCACTCCATTTTCCAACTGTCGGGTACTTTCGCCCTCCACATTCCCCAGTAATTTTTCCCCTCCCTCTCTAAACTCTTCTTCACAGCTCTGTAGCACCAACAGCAGCAGACTTAAAAAGGATGAAATGTTAATCGCAGATCTAAGGCAGGTAGGGCATCCATCCATCCACCTAAAATCGACTTCGCAGGTTTAAGGCCATCGCATCACACACACACACACACACACACACACACACACACACACACACACACAAGTGCGCGCATATATGTGTATGTATATATATATATGTATATATATATATATATATATATATATATATATATATATATATATATATATATA
>JADBJO010024366.1:15000-25273 GCA_016801955.1 Conus betulinus
CCGGGGCACAAAAATGAAATGCACACTGCAAATATGTTTGGGCACAAATACAGATTAGGGGGAAGGGTACAGACAGAGGGAAAAGTCGAAAATCGTTTTCAAAAAAAAAAAAAAAAAAAAAAAAACAATGAAACATATTAAGAGAGGAGAGAAGAAAGGGAATTACAGCAACAGGAGTAGAGAGAGAGAGCAGAGGAGAGAGAGAGATAGAGAGAGAAGAGAGAGAGTCAAGGGAGAGAGAGAGAAGAGAGGGAGATTTAGAGAGAGAATCAACTTTTTTCTTGAAGTGTACAAGATTACAGAGGACAAGATTTTATTTCTGATATCACACTTTTTTTTTTCTTACCTCTGCACAAACCTACCGTAGGTTACACTTTACCTCTGCCACAGCTCTACAGTAGCACTTTACACTACACTATGCTCTTTACTGTACCACAGTACATTACAGGACATTTACCGTGCATTACAACTGCACTGCACTCTACTACCATTGCACTGTTGACCTCATTACAACAACTGGCAACTGCACTCTACTACATTGCACTGCTGGAACTCATTACACTGCACTGCACTCTACTACATTTCAACTGGTTGGACTCATTACACTGCACTGCACTGCACTCTACTCTACTACATTGCACTGTTGGACCATTAACACTGGCACTGCACGTCTACTACTTGCACTGTGTTGGACGCTCATTAAACAAAAACTCCACTGGCACTCTAACTACATTGCACTGTTGGCACTGCACTGCACTCTACTATACTACATTGCAATCTGCCTGTTGGGACTCATCACCTGCTACACTCTGCCCTCTACCTACTAACTACAAGTGCAATTGTTGACTCAATTACACTACACTGCACTGCAACTCCTAACTAACTATACTAGATTTGCACTGTTGGTTTTTGAACTCCGTTCCAC
Organism: Conus betulinus; assembly: GCA_016801955.1. NCBI lineage: Eukaryota > Metazoa > Mollusca > Gastropoda > Neogastropoda > Conidae > Conus > Conus betulinus. The sequence continues at coordinate 15,926 of JADBJO010024366.1, forward strand.
TGCACAAAACCACTGCCCTGCAACTCTACTACATTGCGTGGACTGTTGGGACTCATTACCCTGCACTGCAACTCTTACTACTTGCACTGTTGGAACTCATTTAACACTGCACTGCACTCTACTACATTTCACTGTTGGACTCATTACTACTGCACTGCACTCTAAACGACATGCAACTATTTGGAAGACTCATTACCACCTGCAAACTGCAACTCTCTTTGTACATTGCAATTGTGGTACTCATTACACACTGCACTGCATCTCTACTACATTACGATTGTGGACACTCATTACACTGTCACTTCCCGGTTTTTACGGACTGGGGCTGCTAATAATAAGTTTTTTTTTGTTTTTGTTTGAGTGTTTTTTTTTTTTTTTTTGTTTTTGTTTTTTTTTTTTTTTCCCCATGATCGATATTATCATTAAAAAAAAAATGCTAGAATGATATGTGGCAAAATCAATGCTTTAACAGTCCCCCTATTATTTTTTGTTTTTATTTTTCTAAAACACATCCAAATCTTTTCTATATGCATTTGCGGTTATTCACACAAAAAAATCGCCAAAATGCCTTCTGCCCGCCTCTCTTTTCAAAATCCGCCCTCGTTGGCTCTCGTTGCTTTTGCGTTATTACAACCCGACTACAGGTCTCCTCTTTTTTTTTTTTTTCTTCATTTACATTGAAAACGACGGAACGCGCCACACTTTTTCTTCTCCTAACACTCTACAAATACTTCTCTTCTTACATAACTTCTGGCCATAACATAACACACAATAGGGATATATCGGTTTTCAAATGGAGAAAAAAACAAAAAAAAAATTCTGCAGATTATTGTGAAAAATTTTAGGCGTCATATTTCTCTCTCCTGAATTATAGAATTTGTGCGGATACAGACTGTCCGTGAGCATTCTATTCTTTCTTCAACATGTTGAAGTGCTTGCTGGTCCTGATACATTTTAACATGAATGTGAACTCGACGTTGGTCCTGGTCCTCCTCCTGGGCCATGTAAATGGACCTTTTCTTTCTTTTTCACGACGAAAACAGTTCACCAGAGATCTAACGATGATAAGACTCATCTCACAGAGGCTCAGAATCTCTCCGCTTGGGACCACCTTGATTGCCTTTCGCTAATGGTTTGGTCCCCTACTCCTAACAGCCTGCCTGTCCAGGTCAGACAGCAGGCACAGAGTATCTTGTTTGTTCACCTACTCCTCACGTGATCTTCCAAGGTCCAGAACCAGGCACAGAAGAGGTTTTGTCAGGGCCTAACTCCTACGTGAGCGTGGTTCTGGTCCAAGGTCGGGCGGGGCAGGCAACAGGAGAATGGGATTTTGTCCCACCTATACGACTAGCCTGAGCGCTAACGGGTGGATCTGCGCTCCAGGGTTGGCGGAGGAGCAGAGGCAGTGCGACCAGAATATTGGTTTGAAGTGGTGTGGGGGGGGTGGGTTTTGTCACGCGGGGACTAGTCTGTCATACTAACGGGGTGGGACCGTTGGTGTCCAAGGTCCCAGGACCAGGGGGTCTGACAGACGTGAGTGGTTTGGGCAGCGAGCGGCGCGGGGGGTTTTGTAACAGGCGTGGGGTTGTGAAGTAACGGATACGGACTGTGACTAGGGGTGGAACTCGTAGGGTATCTTACTGCTGGGACAGGAGCGGGTTGTGAGTTGTATCAGTCAGGGGTCTGGGACGCAGGGTAGGTCTGTGGACTGGGTGAACCTCTCCTAGGCTGGGACGGGAGGGGAGTGGTGGGGTTTGTAAGCAGGTGGGTGTTGCACAGGTTGGTGAACTGGGCGGATCTGTGGACTACTTGAACGTCTACTAAGTACTAAGCGGGGAACAGTGGAAAATGCGGGGGTTTGTGAGCATTTTGTACGGATCTGTGACTATACTCTAGCTATCTGGACAGAAGTGTGTGGGGTTAGGCGTAGCCACCGTGTTGCTAGGCTTACGGGGAGGCAATGTGACTGGGGTTCTAGGGGCGGAGGGTTGGACAGAAATGGGGGTTGTAGCGGTTGTACGGTCTGTGCTACGTTTGGGTATCAGGGCTAGCAATTGTGTAAAGGTTGGAGTGAAGCGCGACTGTGAGCTCGGGGTATGTATCGGATCTTTGACTGAGAGGGGACGTCTCTGCTAATGCGACAGGAGCGTGGACGGCGCGCAGAGGGGTTGTAGCAGGTGTAGTTTACCGGGTCTGTGACTATAACTATACCGCTAGCTACTGGACAGAATCTCGCGGGGTCGTACTGGGTATGTAGAATGTTGTACAGTTAGGATGATACTGTATGACCGCGGATTAGACATCTGGAGCTAGCTGTGTGGACGAGGGTATGTAGCAGGTTGAGAGTAACCTGTGAGAACCCAGCTTTTGCTCAGCATTCCCTCCGACGCGAGACCCCTGACCGACAATAACCTTCTAGCAACTTGCAAGGAAAAAAAAAAAAAAAAAAAAAAACACGCATTTGACCAAACTGTCAACCTACAATAGTCGGTCCAACAACACGTGGGATGGATGTGAGTTGCAGAAGGACATTACCTGAACGACTAACAGCCTGTAGGGGTCCACAATCAAACTCCAACACAGGATCATGGGTCTTGGGGTCAAGAGCCCTGGTGAAGCGCGATACCATTTGTAACGCAGTGGTCCATACTTTGTTACAAGGGGGGTATATAAAGCGAGTACCCCTCTTACGACAACAAACGGGCAAATCCTATGGTAGTTAAGCCCTCTCCGGCACCAGGCCTTTTTTGTCGCTTTCCCGTATATAACTCTGGTTGGTGGGGCTTAAGCTGATAGTATTGTAAAAAGCCTGAAAAACACTACATCATATATTGTATACAAATAATAAACTAGTAAATAAAACAATCTTTCACTCTTATAAACAGTTTGATTTGTGTCTTGCGCGTATTTGCATTGAATGTATTTAACTGATTCTTACCATATCTTTGTCTTTGATAATATATCCAAGAGTAATAACGAATAACAGCAACTTTTGTATCACTCGTTTCATTCATACTAACATAATAAAAATGTTTGCGTGATATAGAATTCTTGTAACAATGCACAATGTATTCCTTTTAACATATCTCTGCATAATATTTTTTTTGATAACAGCCTTTTTAAGCAATTTCATTCTGGCGGAATCTTAAAAGGGTGGCTGAGAAATGGTCTTTTTTCTTTTTTTCTCCTTTTCTTTTCCCCTTTTCTTTTCCTCTTTTCTTAAAAGTGTCTTTTTTTTTTTTTCCTTCCCTTTTTTTTTCTTTTTTTTTTTCTTCTTTTCCCCCCTCATTAGCATATCTGGAAAAAAAACAAAATGAAAATAAAAAAAAAATAAAATAAAAAGGGGCTTGTTTTAAACTTTCTCACACACCACACAAACACACAACACCATACACAAGCACACCACACACACAACACGACCGACACAAACCACACACACTCAACACACACACAAAGAGTACAAACGCACTGACACACAAATCACAAACACCCACAAAAGTGCCTCACCACACAGCAAGAGGCGCAGTACCTGTCAATCGACTGTCGCAGAGAGTAACTAGAGAAGAGAGGACGAAGGAGATCTAAGATAGAGAGAGAGAGAGAGAGACGGAAGAGCGAATTCGGTTATATCGGAGAGCCTTGCAAATGTGACGCTGTTATCAAAATTACATTCGTAATTTTTTTTTCAAACACAACGATTGTTTTGGGGGGGTGGTTGGATAGCAGCTGCATAAGCCGGAGATTGTAAAGCAAAGTAAGAAACGCAAGATAGTAGTAGTTTTGTCGTCAGGTATATCGACATTAAACTTGTCGCACACAGGACATAGAGTGTCAATAAATCCTGATGAATTGACCCCCCGAAAGAGGTCTGCACACAAATGGGAAACACACCCACACACACACACACACACCCACCCACACAAAGAAAGACACACACACACACACACACACACATGCCGACTGATGATGTGCCCCCCAGAATGAAGGTCTGCACACTGAAACATGACCCCCAAACACACAACACACACCCACACACACACCACAAACACACGACATTGCCGCCTGACGAATGTTGACACAGAATCACAGGGGTCACACCACTTGACACAACACCACCGACACACACGCAGACAAGAGCTTGAATGTGAACACACACCAGAATGAAGGTAAGAGAGACACTTGCACACAACAACACACACAACAGCCAAACGGCACACCCATTGCAGCGGTGATTGAATGACCCAAACAGTTACCACACATTCCACAACACACAACCCACACACACACACAACCACACACACAAAACACACCACACAACACAAACAAACACATACCAGGGAAGGGAGCCACAGCAAACACACGCTCATACGCTGCGCACACCCACTGCAGCACACGGCACACAAGCACAACCCCATAAACACAAACATGGGAAACATACAGAACGAAGATCGGGCCAGCAATTCACACATCCACGTAGCCAACACACAATTGTAGCCTGCTGACACACTACCAACAAACCGAGACATTTCACAGTGGCAACGACACATTACATTTGACCTTGTTGTAGCCTTATTAATGTGACAGGACAGCCCAAAAACAGACTGCTACACTAACACCAGAGACAACCACAACACAACAGACACAACACACACCCCGTACGCACCAACCACACACACACCACACAACCACACACTACCACACGCGCGCTCGCGATTGCACAGGGACCACGGCACACAACACCGCAGGCACACACTATCGACACTGGGACTCACAAACACCGTGGGGGGCCACCACAGGGAATCATCACCACGCAGGCAGTCCGCGCATCCGCTGTCTGCGGCTACCCACATAAGAGAGAGAGAGATGAAGAGATATAGAGAGAACGGAAGGAGAGGGAGAAGAGAGAGAGAAGAGGACAGACAGACAGACACCACACAGACCAGAGTAGGGACCGACATTTTAGAAAACAGACAGACAGACGTAGTTTAGACAGCCAGACAGACTGCAGACTGACGACGACAGAATGAGGCTGAATAGCAAGCCTATCTATGTGTATGGTTTGTCCCATTAATTCCACTCATATGCCTGTGTGTGTTTTTCTATTCCGTGAATACTTGCAGAGAGTTGTCCTGTGTTTTGTATGTCTTCTCATTTCACACCATGTCTTACATCTTAGCGAACCGCCATAAAAAAAAAAAAAAAAAAAAAAAAAAAAAAAAAAACAAAAACACGTGGACAAACGTATCACAAGACAAAACACGACGCGTTTTCGACGACCTCTTAAGATGTTGTTTAGATTTCTGCCTGCAGTCATCTCACTTTGCAACTCGATCTCACAGGATGGTTTTTGATGGGCGGACAGGATGAATACCTCTCTCACAACAACTCCGTCCGTGTTGTCTTGGTTCTGTATTCCCTGTTCCCACGTTTTGTTTTTATCTTTCGCCTAGTGCCTTTTCTCCCCTTAACCCTTGTCCCTCTTCTGTCTATGTTCATCAGCCACATAGCGGCCAGGGTGACGTTGATCTCGTCTGTGAACACTATTCGCATAGTGCCATGAATATACAACGACATTGAAATTGAACAGAGAATGACCAAAGCCAGCTATGATACCTGCCTTGCAAGGAGAAGGAGGAGGAGGGCGCGGGGGTCTCAACTGTACTTCTGAGCTGGTGTTTCATCTTAGTTTTGGCAACATGAAAAAGAAGGAGGCACGAAGACAGACACAGGCGAAACGCAAAGATGGACACACAGAGAACACAGCTTACCACCATATCTGTACTTCACATATCATCAGCTTGTTCAGCGGGGGGACCCGTGTTTGCCGGCATGGTGTTTTTTTTTCCATGCGGAAGTATCGTCCGGACGGGTCGCAGCAAAACACATTCCTTGATATAAACTATGCAGTCACGTACGCACGCACGCACGCGTACGCACGTACGCACGCACCACGCACGTACTCACACACACACACACACACACACACACCACACACACACAACCACACACACACACACACACACACACACACGCACACACCACGCCACCTGCACTCGCGCGCACATTCACTTACACTGAGTAATTTCAATTGCTTGAGGTCCTAGAATAAAAGAAAAAGAGAGGGCTGTAAACAACCAATGCATACTGGACTAAACGTAATGTCATCATTAGCAATTACATTTAAAATTTCATTGAAATTTTAGTCATTAAATATAAAAAGCGAAATGAGACATAGAGAGCATGAAAGAGTGAAAGGGGGGGGGGGGGGGGGGGGGGGGGAGGGGGAAGGATAGAGGTGGAGTAAAGGGAAGGAGGGAAACCCGGGGAGGGAGAGGGAAAATTGGGGATGAACAAATGGCTAAGAAGGCAGAAGCAGGAGAGACGCAAAGGTGGTGGGAAGTGCGGGAGAGGGGGGGGTGTGGGGTCAGATGGAGTTGGGGCACCCGTTTACCTTGTTTATGAAAGAGTGAACGGTAAGAGAGATGAGGGGTGGAATGTGTGTGTGATGTGTGTGTGTGTTGGTGTTGTGTGTTGTTGTGTGTTGTGTGTGGGTGTGTTGGTGTGTGTGTGTGTGTGTGTGTGTGTGTGTGTGTGTTTTGTGTTCTAGTGCTGTGTGGGTGACCGAAGAAATAGAGAGAGAGATAGAGAGAGAGAGAGGAGCATGAGAGAGAGAAGAGAGAGAGGGGAGAAAGAGTGACTGATTAAGACAGAGACAGAGAGAGACCTGATAGCTAGAGAGAAGGAGGGGACACAAAAGTATATAGAGACGAGAGAGGATATATATATATGAAAGTGAGGGAGGGAGGGAGTGGATGGAGTGGTGTCCGTTAAATCCAGATAGAGGCAGCGGATGCGGTGAAGTAAACGTCAATGAGAGAGATAGAAGAGAGATGAGAGAGAGAGAGAGAGGGAGAGTAAGGTATTTGGTCCGTAGAGATTAAGAGAGATTCCAGGCAGCTAAGAGAGAGAAGGCTCCAGAGGAGAAATGAGAGATAAGAATAGATATAGAAAGTATAGGAGATGAATGACGAGAGAGAGAGATAAGATAGAGAGAGAGAGAGAGAGAGGAGGGGCAGAAAGATATGGGACAGGGCAAATCTATACAAAAAGAAAAAGAAAAAAAGAAAGAGGAGTCGATTGTTACTCGATTCACAACGATATAGAGAGGAGACCGAGAGAGACGAGAGAGATAGATCGAGAGAGATAGAGGACAGACATGAGAGGGAGACGACATACATACGAACAGAGAGAGAGAGAGAGAGAGTAGAGTCATAACAGACAGATAGATAAAGAGAGGCAACAGACAGAGATAATAGAGAGAGTGAGGAGTTGGAACAGACATACACAGAGAGATTCGGCAGACAGAGATATATCGTAGAGAGATAGAGAGGGGGGGGGTGAGGGGGGTAGGGGATGGATAGGAGAGGAGAGAGGGGTTGTGGAGGGTTAGTAAGTCAGAAATGCAGTATCGGCAACAGAGAGAGAGGAGATAGATACAGAGAGACCGACAGACACCACTACAGAGACAAAGACAGAGACCGGAAGACAGAGAAGTACCGTTGTACCTCCAGGACTAAGTTGCAAGGGAATAAAATCAGAGGATAAGATTTTTATTACAAGGACAAACACAGTAAAATCTCATCATCTTCCCAGTCAATTCCCATCCGAGATAATAACCAGTAGTCAATCATCATAAATAACATTTCAACATCATTGTTGAGAGCCAAGAGTGATATGAGTGCCTTTCATGTGGCATAATGAAAAGATCATCCCGATAGGGTGGGGGTGAGGGGGTGGGTTGGGGTATTTGCCACTATGATTTTCTGTGGGGATTTGCCACTAAATATGATTTCTTGTGTCAGTTATATATATATATTACATATATAAGATATATATATATATATATATCACCATACATTACCTGAAATATTATATGTCAACATAATTTTCGATTTACTGGGATAGCTCCAATTGACTGGAGCTTTGAGAATATAACCATGCTTATTAGCGAATGTTACCTTCTTTTGGGCTCTACATTTGCGATTAAGGAGAGGTATACTTAGTTGTGTTAAATACCTGTCGATGGTTGGGAAGTAATCGACTCTCATCGACTCAAATGGCTTTGCAGTTCCTGATTGCTGGATAATAATTTAGTTCCATTTAGAGATAGTCTTTCTTTTTTCTTCTTGTCTTCCTTTTTTTTTTTTTTTTTAAAACAAGGCCCATGTTGTCAGTATTTGGCCTCTGCTCTTTGTGATGTATCCCCAAACACTCAACACACCCAACAGTCTAGAGTTTCCTGTGTGAGGGCATGGTCTGAATCTCAAAGCACTTTGGGAACCACCTTCACTATCAGCAAAATACTCCTGCGATAATGACGTCATTGTTCTAGATCAACATTTTTCTCATCAGAGACACGTTACCCAAACATGAGCAAACATCACTGCCTGGCAAGTCTGCGGTTGGGATCATGGATCCAGCCAGAAACATGCTTACCTTCCTCTTCGCTTGTGCATGAAACACGTGTCATGTCAGACTTCTTTCTTGCTGCAATAGCACCTCAATATTGCGTGCCAATGACTGGGGATGATCAAGTTCACAAAGACCTGAATATGTGCAGAGACATAGCCATTGCGGATTGATGTGAAACACATGATGGCTTCCAGGGATTCCTTCTGCTCTGCAGCTTCATTTCATATGGATCCCTTTTTCCAGTGGAAAGAAGGTGGGGTCCATCAATTCTTTCTGACTCTCAATTCCATGAACACGAACCCAGAAGCAGCATTCAAAAAAAGCAAAAAAAAACAAAAACAGAGATAAATTATCAAGCGATGGAAAAAGAGAAAAAAAACGAGGCAAGAAGCCGTTCACTAATTAATAATTCGTGACAGAACGACTGTTGAAAAAAATCTGATTTTCCGTGCTCCTCTGAAAAATAGAACGTGAAGGGGCGCAGAGCGATGTTGGGGGACGAAAACTAACGGGTGCAGAGAGCAGTAGAGGTTGGTGCAATCTAATCATTCGAACAAAACGGTGCAAGAGGGGACGCAGTGAGACAATGTTCGAACAACTAACTTCGCATGAGAGAGGGATACTTCTCATGGAGGGTGGGCCCTCCGCAGGAAAATAACCTCATTTGAGAAGGTCATGATCTAACAAACCAAGGGACCCTTTGATTCCGTTCCTTTGCCCTATCAAACTCCTGCATTGGTTGTCCGCTTCTGAATACAAGATGGAGGGGAGGAAGCAAAAGGCTGCTTTCATCTCCCTTGGAGTAGGTACGAGTTGAAGGATCTGACCCAGATCTGGTTAACTGGTGGTCCGGGAGTGGTGATCACATAATGACCC
>JADBJO010024367.1:0-7500 GCA_016801955.1 Conus betulinus
GTAGAGCGCCGGACACGTGATCCTGGGGTTGCAGGTTCAAATCTCCGCCGGGCCGTTTCGGTACAGGGGGATTTTTCCCTCGGATTCAACTTGGTTGTGACTCCATTTCCCATACAGTCCGAATGAGAGTATAAATCGAGGTTCCGTGTGTGAACGCACGCAAAACATCTTGCACACACACGTAAAATCCCGTCACCAACTTTCGGAAGAGAAAGCCAGTTTGGCCGTTGGTATGGATGACACGTTACACATAGCATGCACCCTGCGTGAGAAATGGAAAAAGGGAGGAAGTAAGGAAACCGAGTGAACGATATTTGACGATATTGACTGGATGACACGGAAAACGACTGAATGAAGCACCAGCTGGCAGCTCTTCAGTCGGCACTACCCATGTAGGCAGCCCGTTATGTAAACGAGTGTGGATTGTAAAGCGCTTAGAGCTTGGTGTCTAACCAAAAATGGGCGCTATATATGAACAGAATGTGTCCATTAAAAATGATCTTGGTGGTATGAAATCGCACTTACACAGTGTCCGTGACAAAATGTGAAGAAATATACAGACGGTGTGTGACAGACTTGAGACTGACAATTAACGACTGTCCGACACTGTATCATCAATGACCAGAGACATGGAGGAATTATTTTCAGAGACGACAGGGCAAGGGGGTGGGGGGGGGGGAGACCAACACTTTAAAAACAGCTGTCAGTGATCTGAAGGGAGGAGTAGAAAAGATGACCGAAGAAATCGATAGACTGGAGGGATTCTGTACAAGAGACAATTGAAGAATGTGTGGCCTCCCACAACAAAAGCCCAGAGAGGACTACGACACGTGTGCCAGCATAGTGTGTGACACACTGAACTCTGTGGACAGGGCCAGGACATGGACACCACAGGAACACATTGCCAGAGCACACCGAGTAGGACAGGCACGTGAAGGACAGACACAAACAATGATCATAACATTCACGCACTGGAGGGACAATATGATTATCGTCAGAGATCGTCAGCTTCGTTCAGAACTGGACAAGATTGGTGTCAGAGTGGCGAACGATCTGACGAAAAGACAGACAGAGCTTGTGGCCAGAGCACAAAACGACCTGACCAGAAGACAGAGATTGTGGCCACAGCACAAAACGATCTGACCAGAAGACAGAGATTGTGGCCACAGCACAAAACCATCTGACCAGAAAACACAGAGATTGTGGCCACAGCACAAAACGATCTGACCAGGAAAACAGAGATTGTGGCCACAGCACAAAACGATCTGACCAGAAAACAAGAGATTGTGGCCACAGCACAAAACGATCTGACCAGAAAACAGAGATTGTGGCCACAGCACAAAACGATCTGACAAAACAGAGATTGTGGCCACAGCACAAAACGATCTGACCAGAAGACAGAGACAATCTCTGCACAAAACGAGGGAAGTCAGCATATTTCGTGCGAGGGAAATTGAATAATGGGGCAAAACGACCCGATCCTCGTAGTTACGCTGATGTGACAGCCAGCCGATCTGCGGCGCCTGAAGTAAAACAATTCGCACATGCAGAATGTCAACACAGGCGGCAGACCCTCAGCCAATGACAGACGAGACTCTGTGCTTGACCTTAATGACGTCAGTCAGCGAGGTGAGCGAGCGCAAGAGCAGCAGCCAACCAGCGGCGCAGCCTCTTCACCTGCTGCTAAAAATAACTCCTGGCACAGCGGCCCGAGCGGCAAACGCGCGGCGTGTGACACACAAACACAGGGGAATGCACGGGTATCTTAGCGGCTCAGCGTCTCGTGTCAGGTCTCTCCCTCATAGCGGCGGTAGCCCCAGTGCCAGCGCCAGTGCCAGCGCTAGAACCTTACGGTCAACGACTAAACAGCATCAGGCGAACCATCAAGCTTTGGAATGAACTTTTTTTTTTAATGACAAGGTTGAACATTTGTTAAACAAATTACATGAATGTTCTTTTGATGGATTCTGTTAATTCCTTTGACGCTGTCTGTCTGACAGAAACCTTTGTCGGTGCGAGCTTTGATATTATAAAACTAATTTTTTCCCGAGTTTACAAAATTTGTTGCTCCAGCTAAAACAAAACAAAAAAAATGACAGCAGTGGTGGGAGAAACTGTAGAGAAGTGTTAGTGAGGATTAAGAAACAGTTGGAACCATTCGTAAAACAAACGAAGACCGACTGCAGTAATGTTATTGTACTAACGATGGACAGTAGATTGTTCAACACTGGAAAAGATGGTATTCATGTGGGTTGCTGTGTGGTCCAGCATACCATATGCATGTAAAGGATGGAGTTGTCGTTCTTGACGAAGCTCTGTCAGGGGTACTAGTGATGACGATGTCTGCCACATGCTATGCGGAGACCTCAGTGCCAGAACAGGATGCAAACAACCAAGGCAGGAAAACATGCTTGTTCATCAGGCACTTCACCCGGCCTGGAGCGATGATGATGATGATGATAATGATGATGATGATGACGACGACGACGACGACGACGATGACTTGGAATTTCATGAAGGTCGTTGCTCAAGAGACCAATCGATTGACATTTCGGGAAATCATCATTCAGTTTTAAAACATTTGAATCTCTCTCTCTCTCTCTCTTCGATCTCTCTCTCTCTCCTCTCTCTCTCGGGAAATCATCACTGTTCAGTTTTAAAACATTTGAATCTCTCTCTCTCTCTCTCTCCTCTCTCTCTCTCTCTCTCTCTCTCTCTCTCTCTCTCTCTCTCAACTGAGCAGACTGCAGTGCATAACTGAACGAATTTATACAACAGCAAGCCGCAGTCCATGAATGTTGTAAAGAACATTGCAGGCTGCAGTGCATTAAAATGTTACACATAGAACAATGTCTACTGCAGTCATACACGAGTTATACTACATTACACACTGCGTTGCATTGAAATGTTACGTACAACAACGCCTACTGCAGTGCATAAACGAACAATACTTCATTGCACACTGTAGTCCATTGGAAGGTTCTGTGCAGAAATGCATATATCGGTGCGTAAAGGGTATAAAACAAGGTCAGTTCCCAGAGAAAAGCGTGTGTGGACATGTGTCGTTGAAATAGTGACAGTCGTCAGTCCGCTGACTGATTACAGCCTGGGAACGTCTTCACCAGTGTCTCCGTTCAGTGCGTCAGTGTCTGTAGCATATAATCATAATAATAATATCATAATGATAATCATGATAACAATGATAATGATAATAGTAATAATGAAACATAATGATAGCAATGATAATAATGATGAGGAGGACGATGATGATGATGATGGTGATGATGGTGATAATGATGATAATCATGATAATAATATAGCATTTATAAAGCGCCTCGCCAAAGATTATAGGCGGTGTCAATCCACACTCTCGTGTACACAACAGGCTGCCGACCTGGGTAGTGCCGACTGAAGAGCTGCCTGCCGGCGCTTCATTCAGTCGTTTCCCATGTCATCCAGTCCATATCGTTCCCTCAGTTTCCTTACTACCTTCATTCTTTCCATTTCTCACGCAGGGTGCATGCTATGTGTAACATGTCATCCATACTAACGTTCAAACTGGCCTTCTCTTCCGAAAGTTGGTGATGGGATTTTACGTGTGTGCAAGATGTGCGTGCGTGCGTTCACACGGAACCTCGGTTTACAGTCTCATTCGAAGGACTGTTTGGGAAACGGAGTCAGAACCAACGTTAACTCTGGGGTCAAAACAAATCCCCCTTTACCGAAACGCCCGGCGGAGATTCGAACCCGCAACCCCATGATCACCAAGAGTACGAGTCCGGCGCTCCACCGGCTGAGCTATTCCAGCCCCAGAGAAGATGTTGGGAGACTCCACGCCTACGCTCAATGATTTGTGGCGGGTTTTGCCGTGCAACATTGTGACATGCACAAGTCGTGACCGACGCCATAGCCAGGAGTCTGGTTCATAGCGCAGAGATCAGCAAGAGGTGTCGTTAGGAAAAACGGACCTGTGGGTAAGGATGGGCTGACGAGGTGTGTGCGTGTGTGTGTGTGTGTGTGTGTGTGTGTGTTGTGTGTGTGTGTGTGTTAAAACTTTGTGTGTGTGTGTGTGTGTGCGCGCGCGCGCGCGCGCGCGCGTGTGTGTGTGTGTGTGTGTGTGTGTGTGTGTGTGTGTGTGTGTGTGTTGCGTTCGTGTATATGTAAATGTTTATGTGTGTGCGTTTTGTGTGGGTGGGTGGATGTGTGATTGTGCTGCATATGTGTGTGCGTTGCTTGTGAGTATTCATATGTCTGTCTGTCAGTCTGTTTGTCTGTGTAAACGAGGTGAGTGAGAGGCCCTGGGTTGCCAAATGAACGACACGGACAAATTACACCACTTTTTTTATTTGTCTGTTTATTTGTTAGACAGCCTGGCAGCGCTACATCGATTCTGTCGCTGGAATTCCCTCGTGCTGTCTCTGGGTTTTGAACTTGACGAATTTTGTGCCATTAAAAGTGACAGGAAACTAGAAGGAAAAGCGAATAAAAGACACACACACACACACACACACACACACACACACACACACACACACACACACACACACACACACACACACACACACACACACACACACACACACACACACACAGCTTCTTTTATGGGATACTTTGCGAGGAGACAACGCTGTCTCATATTACATATATTCATAGGAGACGAAAGTGAAAAGTGTGAAAACACACCCACACACACACACACACACACACACACACACACACACACACACACTCGCACGCACTCCGCACGCACGTCCGCACGCACGCACGCACGCATACACACTCATACACACACACATACACACACACACACACACACACACACACACACACACACTCACTCACACACACACTCTCTCTCTCTCTCTCCTCTCTCTCTCTCTCTCTCTCTCTCTGTCAGAGAGAGAGGGCTTCTTTTATTATATGCATTGTGAGTAAACAACGCTGTCTCATTTGTCACGCATTCTGAGGATATGAAGCTGAAACTTGTGGAAACTGACCTCATTTTGTTACCCAGCTGGAAACACTTGTCAGTTTCGAAATTCAACCTTTTTTTCCCTGAAACAGTTCCAGAGTGTTGAAGTGCCGCCAGCGGGACTGGAATGTGTCTACGTGAAAATGAACGTTGTAGTCTAGAGTTGCCCATTACACTCTACAAACACTGACTTCACGAGTTTCGACTTGCTGGTATTCTTCAGTCAGGAGAAACAACAGAACAAAATGATAATGGGAGAACACCAAGTGCAAGTGAACGAGTCTTCAGTCACTGTGAAAATTACTGGACAGAGATAGGGGTAGGGTAGAGATAGGAGGAGAGATGAGATGTGTGTGTGTGTGTGTGTGTGTGTGTGTGTGTGTGTGTGTGTGTGTGTGTGTGTGTGTGTGTGTGTGTGTGTGTGTGTGTGTGTGTATGCGCATACATGTAAACGTATGTATGTATGTGTGTGTATAGTTTGCTAGTTATTTCAGTTAGGTAGTTGGTCAGTTAGTTAGTCAGTCAGTTAGTTAGTCAGTTAGTTGGTCAGTTTAGGTTCAGTTGCTTTGGCCTTGTTAACAAAGATGGCGTCTACTTTCACTTTCTCTATCCTGTCTTGTCAGTCCACCCTCTTTCTTCCAGCCATGCGCCAGTCCTGTGATGCCAGTTAATCACTGAGTGACCAGGAGGGACCATGCACCAGCCATGTGATGCCAGTTAATCACCGAGTGACCAGGAGGGACCATGCACCAGTCCTGTGATGCCAGTTAATCACCGAGTGACCAGGAGGGACCATGCACCAGGCCTGTGATGCCAGTTAATCACCGAGTGACCAGGAGGGACCATGCACCAGGCCTGTGATGCCAGTTAATCACCGAGTGACCAGGAGGGACCATGCACCAGGCCTGTGATGCCAGTTAAACACTGAGTGACCAGCAGGGACCATGCTCTAGGCCTGTGATGCCAGTTAAACACTGAGTGACCAGGAGGGACCATGCTCTAGGCCTGTGATGCCAGATAAACACTGAGTGACCAGGAGGGACCATGCACTAGTGATGCCAGATAAACACTGAGTGACCAGGAGGGACCATGCACTAGTGATGCCAGATAAACACTGAGTGACCAGGAGGGACCATGCTCCAGTCCTGTGATGCCAGATATAAACACCGAGTGACCAGGGGGGATCTTGTTTGAACAGACTTCCAAAAGGACCAGGGAAGGATGGAAATCGGAAATGGAGGGAAAACGTCATAATGAAATAAATTACCAACAGTAAGTCCTGGGTAAAAAAACAAATGAAGATACGTGTTTAAGTATATTCTTGAGGACCTAAAGGGAGATCACATACATGCAAGATGCAACTCAATAACAGGTAATAAGCAATTTGAAAAAAAAAGTAAATTGCAAAATACACTGACTGAATGTGGAAGTCAAAACATGAAGTCTGCGCCAGAATAATTCAGCAGTAGAGCGCCGGACACGTAATTTTGGTGATCCTGGGGTTGCGGGTTCGAATCTCCGCTGGTCCGTTTCGGTGCAGGGGGATTTTTCCCTCGGAGTTAACGTTGGTTCTGGCTCCATTTCCCATACAGTCCTTCGAATGAGACTGTAAACCGAGGTTCTGTGTGTGAAACGCTCGCATAACATCTTGCACACACGTCAAATCCCATCAGCAACTTTCGGAAGAGAAGGCCAGTTTGGCCGTTGGTATGGATGACACGCTACACATAGCGTGCACTTCTCCGAAGTTGGAGTATGGCCGCCTTCATGGCGGGATGAAAAAAAACGGCCCTACACACAAAACTCCACTCCCTTGTTGGGTTGGGTACTACCTGCCTGTCTACACAGGGAGTGTCCACAGGAGAATCAGCCTGCCTTCGCGGACAAGGAAAAAGAAGAAAACCAAAACACAAAACAAAGCATGAAGTTGTCCCGCTCCTTCCCCGCCCATCAACCGTATTCCCATGAAGTCGTTTTCGTAGAGACTGGGGACTTTGTCACCTGCACTTGTCTCCCCCCCATTGTCTGTTTATCTCCCCTGTTTGTTGTTTGCGTGCATTTGACCTGCGCGAGGGAGACCTGCATATATTCTGATGTCCGCCGGCAGGCATCGTACGTAGAAAGTGACAGGGGTGTAGCTGCACTTTGCGGAGCTTTGCTTTCACTTCCAAACCTTCTGAGGACATAAGATCTCAGGACACTGAGACCTAAAGGGACAGTGTCCTCACTAGCACTGTCTGTCTGTCTCTCTGTCTGTCTGTCTCCCTCTGTCTGTCTGTCTGTCTGTCTCTGTCTCTCTCTCTCTCTCTCTCTCTCTCTCTCTCTCTCTCTCTCTCACACACACACACACACACACACATACACACACACGCGCGCGCGCGCGCGCACACACACACACACACAAGCAGGCAGCCACACATGCACTCGCGCACACTTACACACACACAAGGTCGCTCGTGTACATGAATGCAGACAGGCAGGCAGGAAAGTAGACACGCACGCTTACAGACAGACAGACAGACAGAGAG
>JADBJO010024367.1:17500-25273 GCA_016801955.1 Conus betulinus
CCATAAAGTTCTTCTCTCTCCCCCGTCTTGTACATGTTTACGCTAAAGGCCTCGCAGACTGCAACAGAAGCGGAATTGCTCGAGTGCTGCCCAAGAAAACTAGATCGGCCATCAGCCCTTCAAAAGCCCAGACATTAGTCTGCACTCTCAGCAACAAGACCCCAGGACAAGTACCCTCACCAGTTCCCTTCGATGGAATACCAGTTGAATCAACTGACAGTCTAGGCTGTTTGGGTACACGCTTTGATAGAATGCTGACCTTTAGAAAGCATGTTGATATTGTTGTACTTAAATGCAAAAAAAAGGCCTATCTGCCATGAAAGCAATGGCAGCTAAAAGCCTTGAACAGCGCCACCTCTATCGACCGTCTCACGCAGTTGTACTCAGTGTGACTGATTACGGATTAGGGCTTACAACACTGTCCGAAAGCAATCTTCTTTAATTACAAGGAATTCAAAATCAAGCGATGAGGCTCATCTTGATAACTACGAAAGACTCACCGATTGAAACTATGGGTTACCTGCTTGACCTTGCTTCAGTGCAGGTCCCACATAAGCCACAATAGTTGAAGGCATACTTTAGAGCGTGTGAAAATCCCCCCAACCCACTACATGCGGTTGTCAAGGAAACAAGCGGCGCAAACGATTGTCCTTTTTCGCTTCTGCTCTACTGTCGGTGATTCAAAGCACATTCCCTTTGAACTCTGTACAAACCCATGCCAGGTCTATGTGTCTCTGCTTGGCCTGACAAGAACCAAAAATCGAAATGTGAGGAATTTGCACTGTGTATTTGTACAGAACTTTAAAGAGGCGAGCTATTGCGCTAAAGTATGGAAGTGCATTTGGTATATCGGTTTTATGTGAGTATTAAGCTAATCAAATTTGCAGTCTGAATGAGTCAGACGGTTGTACTTCGTCCATGCTGTTCTCTTTAACCGTCGTATTATTTAGTTGCAACATCACCAGCCCCTCCTTTTAGATATGGCTGCAGTCTATCCTGAATATAAATGTTGATTCATTTTATTTCAATTTCATTTCGTTCGTTTTTATTTGTTTCATTTCTGTCTCGAGATCTAAGTGTTTGTGTCGGCAAAATATTTAGAGCTTGAAACAGACGGGAAACAAAAGGGGAAGGGAGGGGGGGGGGGGGGAGGCTAGGCTCTAATTTCAGACCAGGGGTGTGCGTGCGTGTATGAGCGCGTGGGTGCGTGCGTGTGTGTGGGTTAATTTCATTTATGATTGTTCTTTTTATAAGCATATTAGTATTGATCTTTACGTCGGTGTCGGTCGATTTTTCATGTAAAACAGTAAATCTGAAAAAAAACATGTTCAAAGTCCATGAGTGAAATGCTTTCCCTGGAGTGGGGTGGTGGTGGTGGGGGGGGGGGGGGGCAGTAATGATGGAATCTTCCAACCTCAAATGTCATTGGATGTTCCCAGTGCCGGAAAAAAAGGCACAACACAATCATTATTCTTCACTTTCCTAGTCTGGGGTTCATTTCGATTTTTCGTTATCGATTTCCCTTGATTTCTTCTTTATATATATCTTTTTTTCCTGAAATGCTATTTGCTTGCCAGTTGAATCTTATTCAATATTTTTTTTGGTTGCGTCGTTCAAGGATGATTTTGTTACAGTTTGTTTCCATTCTCCTTCGGATTGGATTGCAAGAAACTGAGCTGATGAACTGGAATGTTCTGCTCGGACTAATTTTGTCCTTCTAAAGAATCTCAAAATGAAAAAAAAAAAACCTATCCTATCATGAGTTGCTGTGTGTGAGTCTGTGGGGTTTGTAACCCACGACAGGGGGGATTTCTGGCATTGTTTTGCTTTGTTTTGTTTTGAACAGGCTGACAATACTGAAAGTGGCCTTCGTGGTCGGCTGGAGTGTAACAAAACGGAGACTTCCTTTTCCCTTACACCCCTGACATGGCCCTTTGCGGTCGGCTGGGCTATAAGCAACATTACCCTTACCCTCCTTTTTCCTTTAGTTTGTCTGGTCTTCCCAGAGCTGTTATTTAAATCATTTCCTCCCCTGCTGTTTGTTGATCAAACTGTCTGATTTTCCTTGTCTCTCCAGGGGCCTGTTATCTAAACTTCTTTTTTTTTTTTTTTGGTTTCCCCTGCTGTTTGTTGATAAACTGTCTGATTATCGTTGTCTGTCCAGGCGCCTACTACTATTACCACACAGAAAAGGGAGAGAACTATGAGCAGACCTTACCAGACGTCATGAGTTATGCTTCTCGACAGCAAATTCCCTACAGGTAGGTGGCGTGGTGGCAAAAGGCGGACAAAAGGTATGGTAATTCGTTCGCTGCAAAATGTCGATTTCTGAGTTTGTTTGGTATGGACGTAAAGTTTGTGTTTCTAAGAAAAACTGTGCACGAAGAGAGACGTATGTGAATGTGTGCGTGTGTGTGTGTGCGCGCGCGCGCGCGCGCGCGTGCGCGCGCGTGTGTGTGTGTGTGTGTGTGTGTGTGTGTGTGTGTGTGTGTGTGTGTGTGTGAGAGAGAGAGAGAGAGAGTTATCGCCGCGAGTGAGTCATTTGAGTAAAATCTTTTCATTTGACACGCACGCACGCAAGCACGCACACACACACAAACACGCATACGCACACACACACACACACACACACACACACACACACACACACACACACACACACACACACACACTCACACAGGTAAAGCCATCGGAGAGAGAGAGGGATGGGCTACGCCTTCCATATGCCATGCCTCAGAGAAGTGAACCTCTGCTAGCTCACCGCCCTAACGGCGGCCATTAGCCTTTCCCCCATTTCAGCGATACCGCTGTAGCTGTGACTTCTTCACGGGACTAATGATTCCTCATGTGATAAACCCTGTGCTGGTAATGTCCATGAATCTCCTCCGCTCTGTTTGTCGTAGAGGTCAGAGCACCATTCAGTTTCATGATGTTTTCTTCCTGTGTTGCACAGTTGCTGTTTCTCTCCTGAATAATGTTGCTGTTGGCTCAAAGCTGTTACTGTCTTCAGATTTTCTTTCCGTCTTTGTTGTGTAAACTGTTGTTGTTGCTGGTGTTGTTGTTGTTGTTGTGTGTGTGTGTGTGTGTGTGTGTGTGTGTGTGTGTGTGTGTGTGTGTGTGTGTGTGTGTGTTGTTTTCTTTCTTTCGTTGCTCGCTTGTTTGTTTTTTTGGTGGGTTGTTTTTTTTTGCTTTCAGTATCCTCATACTGTTGTTGGGTCCCAACTTTCATTCACAATTTTCGTTTCCGTACTGATCCCTCCCCCCCACCCCCCCACCCACCACCCACACCGCCTTTAGCATCCTTGAGCGGTTTCAAGGTCCTTGGAATGTTGAGCATCTCCAAGACATCACCGGTGATCCATGACTGCCGTTCCCCTCAGCGTATTCCTGGGCCCATTCCTGTGGCTGTTGCAGTCAGCGTATTCCTGAGCCCATTCCTGTGGCTGTTGCAGTCAGCATATTCCTGGGCCCATTCATGTGGCTGCTGCAGTCAGCGTATTCCTGGGCCCATTCCTGTGGCTGTTGCAGTCAGCGTATTCCTGGGCCCATTCCTGTGGCTGTTGCAGTCAGTGTATTCCTGGGCCCATTCCTGTGGCTGTTGCAGTCAGCGTATTCCTGGGCCTATTCCTGTGGCTGTTGCAGTCAGCGTATTCATGGGCCTATTCCTGTGGTTGTTGCAGTCAGCGTATTCCTGTGGCTGTTGCAGTCAGCGTATTCCTGGGCCCATTCCTGTGGCTGTTGCAGTCAGCGTATTCCTTTGCTGTTGCAGTCAGCGTATTCCTAGGCCCATTCCTGTGGCTGTTGCAGTCAGCGTATTCCTGTGGCTGTTGCAGTCAGCGTATTCCTGTGGCTGCTGCAGTCAGCGTATTCCTGGGCCCATTCCTGTGGCTGTTGCAGTCAGCGTATTCCTAGGCCATTCCTGTGGCTGTTGCAGTCAGCGTATTCCTGTGGCTGTTGCCGTCAGCGTATTCCTGTGGCTGTTTGCAGTCAGCGTATTCCTGTGGCTGTTGCAGTCAGCGTATTCCTAGGCCCATTCCTGTGGCTGTTGCAGTCAGCGTATTCCTATCCTCTGTGTGTGTGTGTGTGTGTGTGTGTGTGTGTGTGTGTGTGTGTGTGGGTGCGTGCTTATGTGTGTGTGTGTGTGTGTGTGTGGTGTGTGTGTGTGTGTGTGTGTGTGTGTGTGTGTCCGTCCGTGTGTGTGGTATGTGTGTGTGTGTGTGTGTGTGTGTGTGTGTGTGTGTGTGTGTGTGTGTGTGTGTAATCGTACTGGGCGAAGATCCTGAAATGGTAATCCAAATTCTGTTCATTTCTGGGGATGTAGGATGGACAGACAGACAGGGAGAAAGAGAGATACAGAGAGACAGAGACCGAGAGAGAGAGAGAGAAAGAGAGAGAGAACACTGAAACAGCAAAAGACACCACCACAGTCTGACAAAGTCTGCTTGTCTGTCTGTCTGTCTGTCTGTCTGTCCGTCTGTTTGTCTGTCTTCTGTATGCATTTCTGTGTCCAGTTGTATTTGCGTGTTTGAATAACAAGTGCCTACTTGTCGACGTTTGCGTGCGTCTGTGAACGTACTCGCGTGCACGGGTGTCACGTGCTTCTGTCACTGCCCTGTCTCCCCCCATCGGCAGCCCACCAGTGGCCGCTTCACGTCCTTCTCTGCCAGACACGGAATGCCACGTCTGCAAAGTGGTCTGGCACCACCTGAAAAGGCAGCTGTCATTCTGACTTACGGTTGCTTTTGGCGCGAGCAGTTTTCCGTACTGTCCTATATTAAAGTTAAATTGATTTTTTTTTTTTTTTTGGCTGACTTATTTCCATAGAGCTCTGACTTCTTATTTTCTTGTACTGCCCTTTGTCGGTCGTGATGGGAGGTCGGGTGTACTTGTTCCTGTGCTGGTGAGAATACTTCAGAGTTATAGATGATATATCTCCATTATATATCAAAGGAGTACCAACACAATCAGCTAAGTTCCAGCATGTGAATAAGGGAGCTGTCATTCTTACTTTGTGTTACTTTTGGCACCGACAGTGCTCTATACTTCCCTGTATTAAAAGTAAAATTGATTTTTTTTTCTGCCTTATTCCCAGAGAGCACTTTCTTCTTAGTTTCATTTGCTGCCTTTGGTGGTTGGAGGTTTGTTGGGTGCAGCCTTTGTCCCCTTGCTGGTTGAGAATACCTCAGAGTTAGAAATGGTGTATGACCATTTGATAGGAAAGCAGTACCAACACAGTCAGCCAAGTTCAACGGGCAGGGGGCAAAGGTCAACACTCAGACAGACGAACACAGGGGTCTGTTTTCAACACAGACTGAGGCTGCCTCAGTGCGGCTGGATTAGACTGTGTGGGCATCTTACGCTAACAGCTGAACGTAAGCTAACAGCACCGCACACTCCCTCGCGGATGTGACCCACTCCTTCTTTCCCACAGCTGTCTGCGTAGTATTGTTTGTCCGTCACACCAGGTCCAACTAGTGAGCGCCGTGACCAAGTCCTACGCACTGGAAGATTTTTGATTATAGCCAAAATGCTCTCTCTCTCTCCCTCTCTCTCTCTCTCTCTCTCTCTCTCTCTCTCTCTCTCTCTCTCTCAGTGACTAAGAGCAGTGCGAATAGAGGTACTGACTGGGTTCTCAGTGAACGCGCGGAAAACAGACGTTGCTCTGATATACCTTCATTCATCAGGTGGGCAGGGTGCGTTACCTTCATTCATCAGGTGGGGCAGGGTGCGTTACCTTCATTCATCAGGTGGGGCAGGGTGCGTTATCTTCATTCATCAGGTAGGGCAGGGGGGCGTTACCTTCATTCATCAGGTGGGGCAGGGTGCGTTACCTTCATTCATGAGGTGGGACAGGGGCGTTATCTCCATTCATCAGGTAGGGCAGGGGGGCGTTACCTTCATTCATCAGTTGGGGCAGGGTGCGTTACCTTCATTCATCAGGTGGGGCAGGGTGCGTTACTCTGCTTCTTGACAGAAACCACGTTTCTTTTTGGAATATCCTTTCTTTGCGGGTGGATTCAGTACTCAGTGCGTTGATTACAGTGCACATATTTGTCCTTAATCGACAAGAGTGCCGAACATGACCGCAAAATGCTCAGTTTGGGACTGCTGTGAAGGTGCATTGACGCTGTTAACGTTAGGGGACTGCTGTGAGGGTGCATTGACGCTGTTAACGTTAGGGGACTGCTGTGACGGTACATTGACGCTGTTAACGTTAGGGGACTGCTGTGAAGGTGCGTTGACGCTGTTAACGTTAGGGACTGCTGTGAGGGGGCATTGACGCTGGTAACGTTAGGGGACTGCTGTGAGGGTGCATTGACGCTGGTAACGTTAGGGGACTGCTGTGAGGGCACATTGACGCTGTTAACGTTAGGGGACTGCTGTGAGGGTACATTGACGCTGTTAACGTTAGGGGCCCATGGAGGTGATATTTACATTCCAATTTCTCTTCTCCTTCCCCATTTTTTTCCCCACTCCTCCTTAATCTGAACAAACCGAGAGGAAAAAAGTACTGTACTGCGAAAGAACAGATAAATGACAATTATGTCTCTTTCGTTCGGCTGTACTGATTTGTTTTTAAGTTTGTTTCCGTGTCTTCCTCCTGTCAACTCACTTTGAAAATTATTCTGACATTCAGTTTGACATCAGTCTTTACTGCCGTCGTCCGAATACTGAGCGGTGAAATTGTTGCACAGCTCTTGTTTACTCCCATTTTCTAATTGTTCGGCATTAATTACACAACCCATTCTCCGCTCTGTGACTAAATAGTGGGGAAGAGGGAACTTTTCAAACTCTTTGAGAATGGGGAGATACGAATGAGTGTGCTTGATGAGGGGGGGGGGGGGAAGGAATTGAGGAGGTTGTGTAGTCCATGAATACTGTTTTTGAAAGCTGAGCATAGGGCATACAATGTTCGCTGGTGTGTGTTGTGTGTGTGTGTTGTGTGTGTGTGTGTGTGTGTGTTGTGTGTGTGTGTGTGTGTGCGGGCGCGCGCGCGTAAGAGAGAGAGAGAGAGTGTTGGGACGAATGAATGGGAAAGGGGGGGGGGGGGGGACCGGAGAAGGTGGTGAAATGTGAAACACCAAACAAAAGTTAGCACGTTAGGGAAAGACAAAAACCCCCCCCCACATAGGGGAATGTTGGAAACGTGGTGAATAATAGGGAAATGCAGAGACACAATGAAGAACTCAGGAAATGGAGGGATAGATCAGTGAATTCAGACAAAATAATGAGGAAAATGGTAGGAAAACGGAGGAACTGAAGGAAAGTGAAGAACGGTTGGAAAATGCCAAGAAATTTTGGAAAAGATAGGAACATGTAGGGCAAAGTTTGGTGTTGAGAGGAGAGAGAGAGAGATAGAGAGAGAGAGAGAGAGTGTGTGTGTGTGTTTGTGTGTGTGTGTGTGTGTGTTATGTGTTTGTGTGTGTGCGTGTGTGTTGTGTGTGTGTGGTGTGTTGTAGCCGCCAATATATTGTCAAGGTTTATAATCTGAGCACGTCATTGGCCTATGGCTCATTTTGCCATTTGTCCCGATGACCGTGAAGGTATTCTGTTTGGTTTCTTGAATAAAGGGCTACGTTAAACCCAAGTTGTGCTGTGTGTAAGAATGTTCATTGTCGTCTGTTTCATTGGCACCGTGGTATCATGCCGATATATGGACCGGTGGTCAATGTCTTTTAAGGTCCCTTCCATGCCTCTGGTGCCGTTCTGCCTGTTGCACTGCTTTTCTGACCGAGTATCTGATATCTGTGTCTGTCCGGTCCGCTATTCGTC
>JADBJO010024368.1:0-10000 GCA_016801955.1 Conus betulinus
ACCTTATTTTCCATTTCCATTTCGTTACTTCTGGCTGTTAAAACAGTTATTTTTCGACTTTTTGACTTTTGATGTACAATGGCCCTTTTTATGTTTGTGTTACATGTCACTGAATGCAATTAAAAAAAAAAGTTTTAAAAAAAAAGTGACGATTCTAATGAACCTTTACTCTATGACGTCATAATGAGCCAGAACCTTACCCAGAGAAAATATAATTTGTATTTCGGTGATTATGGTCACTAATCATGGTGACACTGAAATCAGGCACACACACACACACACACACACCACACGACACACACACACCACACCACACACACACATACCCATACATTCCCCACCCACACACACACACACACAACACACACACACACACCACACACACACACATCCCCCCCCCCCCCCCCCCCCCCCACCAACACACACACACACACACACACACACACACACAACACACACACACACCACACAGTCTGAGCTAAAATGTCTATTGGTGTTCGTTCTGTGTGTGTGTGTGTGTGTGTGGTGAGGTAACACACTGGCATGGATGAAATCGACCTTACAGGTTCACGTTCCTTGCCTGTCAATCCAGGCGCACAGTTGCACTTGATGAGCTCTCCAGATTGACACTGTGGTCGCTGACGAGAGAGAGTAACGAGATTTTAAACACTCGAGTACTCATTTGTTCAAAAGATCGTCTGAATGATTTGAGTTTGAGGGACTTGGCGTTAAAAAAATTTGCGGAGTATGGGCCAGCAGAGGAAACTGTAGGGTGGTGGTGGGGGTGGATGAATGAAGAGTGGATATTGATAAAAGAAAGAAACGAAGAGTTTAGATGGAAGTGATGTTCAATGAAAAGAGAGGTGAGTGAACGAAAAAAGAAAGGAAGGGAGGGGTGAAAGGAAGTGTGGATAGGGGATTCATCATACAATGAACATGAGAGACCCGAGAGCGAGAGAGAGACTACAGAGGACAGAGACACACATAGAACAGAGAGAGAGAAGGGGCAAAAGAGAGTGAGGGGATGGAACGAGATAGAGAAGGATAGAGGGAGAGAGAAGGGGGTAAAAGATAGAGAGAGGTGTGGGAAGGGAACGAGAGAGAGAGAGAGAGAGAGAGAGAGAGAGATAGTGGGGCCAAGAGAGAGATGTGTTTCGTGCCCTATAGAGGATAGATGCGGAGAGGAGAGAGAGAAGGGACAAAAGACGATCTGGAGGTACGTGAACGAGAGCGTCAGAGATTGGGATACTGGACACAAATAGTAGTATTTTGTTGGATCGGAACTAGTTAGTGAGCGTAGAGAGAATGGATCATAGGCTAGATGGTCGATAGACGAGAGATGCTCGATTGTATACTGGGACCAAAGAGAAAGCTCTGTGGTCACTGACCTCTCTCGAGAGAGAGAGAGATAGAGAGCTAGCGAGTATCTAGAGAGAGTATAGAGAGAGAGAGATAGAGAAGAGAAGAGAGTCACTGTGTGGTTTACTTTCCCACCCTAAAACCTAATCTTCACAAACATTTCCACTGTCTGAAATTTGGCCTGTCCCTCCACCCCCACCCCCAAAAAACCTCCTGCACAATAAGCTCGCACTGTTTTGCTTCCCAAAGCCAGTGTCTTATTCCATCGACCCACTTTCCTCCCCACCTTCGATGGAGACTCTCTCCAGGGATGGAAAACCGATCGGAAAATCCACCCACTACTGCAATGCAGTATAAAAACAGCATAATGAATGCGAGATACTACATTGGAGGTTAGTACTAAACAATGCAAACGCAATACTTGGCCGAGACGAGACAAACAGCATTCTGAAACCAAACGCAAAGCATACAATACAAATACCACACACCCAAACCACATTTACACCAGTCCCGCTTGCCTTACACAACCAGTTTAGAACTCTGCCCATCCAGGCACAGTCTTACCCAATCCATCACAGCCTAGCCACAGTTAACTCAAGCTCCGCATCTCAAGCTTTCAATCCTTTCAACATAACCCTGCCCATTCCGACCACACAGTCTTACCCAACCCAAACTAACATAATCAAGCCACACTCAGCTCAGTTTCAGTTTCATCAAGGAGGTGTCACTCACCTGCGAGCGGACTAATCCTCATACCGCTACAACAAACCAAATTCCATTAAGTTTTGAGATCGCACTGTGCATGATTTTAAAGCTGATGGATAAATTAGTTAATGATTAAGATGACAGAATTTAAGAAAGACGGTCTCGTGGATACGACTTAGCGGAGGTCTGGCATATGCATTTAGCCCAACGCGCTGGTCAGACCTTAAGTAGCTACCTAACATGGTTGTGCCATTTTTTGTCATTGTATGTGTGTGTACGTGGTGCACACGTGTGTGTAGGAGGTAAGGGAAACGAGTGGGGGTTCGCGCGCGGTGTGTTGTGTGTGTGTGTGTTGTGTTGTGTGTGTGTGTGTGTGTGTGTGTGTTTGTGTGTGTGTGTGCGTGCGTGCGTGCGTGCATGCGTGCGTGCGTGCACGTGTGTGTGTGTGTGTGTGTGTGTGTGTGTGGGTGTGTGTGTGTGTGTGTGTGTGTGTGTGTGTGTGTGCAGAAGTGCATGTGCGTGTGTACGTATGTGATTTGTGGGCTTGTGTGAGCATAAATACGTATATGCATAGGTATGTGTACATTTATGTGTGTATGTGTGTGTGCCTTTGTACGTGGGCGTACACGCATTGCATATGTGTATGCATGTGAAGTTCGTGTGTATGCGTATGCGTGTATGTGCGCGTGTGTGTATGTGGGCATGGCACGTATTGCATGTATGTGTGCGTAGGAGCGAGAGCATGTATGCAGGCGCGGGTGTGAATATGTGTATGTGAGTGCATGCCTGTGCGCGTGCATGCGTGCGTGTGTGCGTGTGTGCGTGCGTGCGTGCGTGCGTGCGTGTTGTGTGTGTGTGACTGCATGCGCTTTTAAATATGTTTGTGGGAAATGAATGTTCAGAAGATGACTTAGGAAACACGAACAAGAACAGGACAAGAAAGTGCGTACATGACTCAGCTCAGGTCAAACACGTCCAACTCATCCAGCATAAGCCTGTCTGCTCTGGCAGAAATCTTACCCAAAACCAGCATAACTAACCTAATTCAGCCCCTTAGTGTATGTATGGACAGAAAACCTAACCTTTGATGCCATGATGAGAGGTGCGTGTTTGTGCATAAAAGATGGGAAGACTTCTGAGTTCCCATCTCTAATGTGCAAACACGCTACTCTCTTTAGAGAATCGAACAGCTCCAGCTCAGTAATTCATGATTCTGACTCTAAACCTGCCCCCAGTCTTTTAACTATAAACTGACACTAACCTTAAACTATGCACTGACCCTAACATTTAGCTATGGGAAACTGACCCTAGTCTTAAAACTATGAACTGACCCTAACCTTAAACTAGAACCGACCCTAACCTTAAACTATATAAACTGACCCTAGCCTTAAACTATGAACCAACCCTAACTTAAACTATACAAACTTGACCCTAGCCTTAAACTATGAACCAACCCTAACCTTAAACTATACAAATTGACCCTAACCTTAAACTATAACGTGACCCTCACCTTTAAAGTATATAAACTGACCCTTGCCTTAAACTAGCCGGGCATTAAAATGCTGGTTTTAAGTATGGAAAAAAAAATCAGAATCTTCACTGATAGTAGATCGGTTCTGGAAAATATTCACTCGAAGAGAATGCCTGTCTTTCAATCGCAAACAAGAGTTGCTTTTTCTCATTTACTGGTCAAACAAATAGATCTCTAAAGTCGAAAATTTGATTTTGAAGAGCTGGCAAGGGTAATGATGGGTTGATTGTCTGCAGTATAGAGGCACTGTTTCACATCCATGCTCTGGCCTTTGTTGACTGGTTTAATGTTAAGCCGACTGAAGGGGCAAAGATGCTTTGTGCGTGTTCGCAAAACGACATCTGTCTGATAAAAACGGCGGGGATCACTCTCACTGAACGATGCTCTGACACAGATTATCTCCCGTGCAGATTTCCGAACACAGGATGAGGCAGTGTCGCTTTCTTTTGTCCTCCGTTAATAAACGAAGGAACAACCGCCATTTCAACTCAGCACAATAATACCACCTCGAACAACCCAGAAACGGAGGATAGGTCAAGTTACACGGTGAAGGAAAAATTAAAACAGTCAGTCACTGACCCCACGAACGAGTACAACACCGATGAATTAAATGCAAGGCGAAACGCGTGACGAAACGAAGACGCCGAGCTGGTGCTCTTCTCACATGATTTGGTCACGTCATAGACGATGACGTCAACTTTTTACCCTCACAATCATCCGAGGTTGTGTGTGAAACTGACAATTCTTCTCTTAAAGGGCGCATGCGCAAAATTCACACGCGAGACTGCGACTGATGCATTTCGACCTCGAAGTGCACTAATCGTAAAGAAGGTTAATCCTAATAACAGTTTTCAACGAGTCGTGCACGATAGAACAATGTTTATTCCTTTCGCGCCCCTTTTGGGGTGTGGTGGAGGGTGATTTTAAAAGCAATAACAGGAAAAGGAAAACAAACAAGCCAAAAATAAACATAAATTACCAGTTTATGCTTACACAGACCAACAAATTATAACACTCGAGATAACAATATACGTTTGACAATAGAAGCATTTGTTTTCGATCAGTAGACAGATTTAGGGGCGATAACTTTCTTTTTTTTTTTTTTCGCAAGTACGTATTAACGTATGATGAACATCATTCCAGGCAAAATGAAATCCATCACCTATTGCACATATATAGCAGATAGATAGATAGATAGATACACAGATAGATAGACGACAGAAAGTATATATTTTCTTCATCTGATCTAAGATTCTAGGGAATAAAAGATTTCAACCGACATCCTGGTGGCGTGTTTTAGAAAATCTGTTTTAATAAGGCGTGTGTATGTGCGAGTAGTAATGTCTGTTTGAGAATTCACTTTTAACGAGGTGGAAACTCTAATCTGGTCTCTCGCAGTTGGCTAGGGTGGTCCTCTGCAGTTGGCTAGGGTGGTCCTCTGCAGTTGGCTAGGGTGGTCTGTGCAGTCGGCTAGGGTGGTCCTTGCAGTCGGCTAGGGTGGTCCTCTGCAGCTGGCTAGGGTGGTCCTCTGTAGCTGGCTGGGTCTGAGCAAAATGAATGGAACAAAAGTGAGCTGTGCCAATTTTTTATGGAGCATGAAGGAAGGCACAGACGAGGCCGCCACTGACAGAGTGGTCAGCGTGAGTGAACGAGATAAAGATACACCTGAAGGTTTGGGGTTGGACCCAGTAAAGTACTGTCCTCACCTGCTGAACAAACCAGCTGGGAGCAGTCCCTGCCCCACCATTTGGAAGCCTTTGCTGTATTCAGCGAGGTTGCCTCCTCTTGGAGCTCATCTCCACTTCCATCCGACAACAATGCCCAGTAATTCTCCCATGCCGATGACTCTGATATGACCTCACCACAATTCTTGGACGTGGATGGGCTATTTTAAAATCAAACAAACAACAAAAAAGCAACAAACCCGAGTCATTATGTGAGCAGGATATTAACCGGCCACAAACAATGTGACCTACCTCTCTCTTCTCTCTCTCTGTCTCTCTGTCTCTGTCTCTGTCTCTCTCCCCCTCCTCTCCCCTCTCTCTGTCCCCTCTCTCTCCTCTCCTCTCTCCCTCTCCTCTCTCCTCTCTCTCATCCCTCCCCAGCCTCTCTCGCCTCTCTCCTCTCTCTCTCTCCTTCCCTCTCTCTCTCGTTCCCTCGTCTCTCTCTCTCTTCCCCTCCCTCTCACCTCAACTCTCCTCCTAATCCCTCTCCTCCTCTCCCCTCTCCAGTCCTCTCTCTACCTCCCTCCCCCCCTCCCCCCATCCCCTTCATCACTCCCCGTCCCTCCTCTCTCTCCCTCTCCCCCACTCTCCCATCTACCTCACTCACCGTCTCTCCCTCCCCACCTCTCTCCTCTCCCTCAGCTTCTCTCCCCTCAAATCTCTCTCTCCGCTCTCCCTTTCCCAAAAATCCCCCATCTTCCCTCCCGTCTCCCTCCCTATCCTTCGTCTCTCATCGCTTTAATCCGCTCTCCCTCCACCCGGTCCATTCTTCACCTTCCCCTCTCTCCTCCCCCTCACCCCTCCCCTCAAAACTCGCTCCCCCCCACCCATCTCCCCTTTTTTCTTCAAATAAGTTCCCAACTCTTTGCCCAGTCATTTAATCAGAATGACTTAAGAATTGTTAGTCAACTCTCGCCCTGCACTTTTTAAGTTCAAATCTTTGCCCACACTATTTATTGTTAGGCGTTTTATATTATATATATATATATATATATATATAATATATATATTATATAGATTATATATATATATATATACTAACTATAGATTCCAAGGATAAGTACCCGAGCACCGTTCCAGAAACTTACAGAGCAGCTTGGTTGTTGCAATGACTGCAAGAAATATTCAATTATAAACAAAGCTTGCTCTTATGTCTTAGATTGAAGAAATAGGGGAAGATAAGCATTCATATCTTCAGTGGTAGCTAATTCTGCCTAACTAGCAGTATGTGCTTGAGAGGGGTGAATGGGGAATAATAAATGCTTCTCAAAACGAGCCTTCAGCAGCTTAAGCTTAGGGGAGTCTCCAATGGGGGAGACACATCTCCAATGGGGAGGGGAAGCTTCACTAACACATAACTCCTGGTCCGATACCGGTATTTCAAAACCTGATTGTTTCTCCTAAGTGACCCGCGGAAAGTGGTAACTTGACTCCTCTGCCTTTTCGGTTTAAGAAGAATGCTATCCCAGAAAAAAGCTGGTGTGCAATACCGTAGTATGTTTCTTGAGGTTTCAAAAAATTCCAAGAACTGGCCCTCAGCACTTGTGTCTTAAGAGGTTATCTTTTATATATTTCTCTACTTTTCACAAGAAAATGTAGCTTGTTTTTGCTCTTTCATGATTTTCTTTTGCTTCTTAGGTGGCACCAATGTCACACCTTGCACGGCGCCCCTCTGCTCTAATACACTCACAATGTCAAACTCTTCACCTGCACCTTCTCTGCCCCAGTAAATCAACCATGGCACGTCGTTCATCTGCACCATCAATACAGCCACCATGTCATGCCCTTCATCTGCGCCCCTCTGCAAATACGCCCACCATGTCACACCACCCTTCATCCTCGCCCTCTGACCCAATACGGCCGCCCATACTCATGCCTTTTTATCTCTGCGCCCCCTCTGCTCAAATTCGCCCCATACATCATGCCTTTTATCTGCACCCCCCCCTCTGCCCCAGTACGCCCAGGCATGTCACGCCCTGCTTCATTGCCACTCTGCCCCATACGCCCGTGCATGTCGCACCCGGTATCCGCGCCACATCTACCCCAATATGTCCACCCATCACACCCTTCATCGACGGCCCTTTAAACACACCCACCCTGTCACGCCATAAATCTTTACCCCCCCGCCTTTCCCTCTCGTGTCACACTGTCACACACACATTCCATTGTTTGAGTTTGCGGAGAGTGGAATAACCGCACTCCTCATTTCTCTTTCAATATACAACAGAGATCGAGATGTAGAATGAACAGTGATTTAATGACAGTAAGGTTTGATGATAATTTGGCGAATATGTGTTTTGATGGGCCTGGGTGAGATGAATGATGCAATGGTGAAGTGCGTGATTCATGAAGATGTTCTCAATGCACAATTTACTGTTACATTAACAAATTCAAAACGAAAAGAACAAAAGGAAAACACAGTTTTTTTGCAATGTCACTTCTTCCTTTGAATTGTGATGAACTGTTCTTGTGCAGTTGGTTGTTGAAGACCTTCCTGGATGCACGACGTATTCTTGGATGATGAAAATAAAATGTACTTAGCTCGTGAAGTGAAGGATGACTGGTGATGTGGAATGGAAATCTCGATGTTTTGTCCTGCCAATGAACTTGCAGGGTGACTTCCCGTCTCGTCTCAAGTAGTGGTGTCTTGACGGATCCAGACGTTGATGTTGAAAGGAATATAAAAACCTGCAAGGCGACACACCACCGCTACCGTCTACTTAGTCATCCATTAATTACTACTTTTCTTTCCTGCTTCCTGCTTCGCCCCTGTATGGAACATAGTCAACTTCACCTCCTCTGCTCTCTACTACTTCATTCACTGTTCTTTAAGATAAATAAATCTTTACAAGAATTCTCCACTATTGAACACACATTGTTCCATAGCTCGTTACCATTACATTTCACTCGTTCACTTATTGATCAATATTGTTGTGAAAATGATCGCCACAGTCTAGGGATATGGTAGGTATAATGACTTCAAAATAACATTGCTCCTCATTCGTGATACTGCTAGGTGAAATAGATCTGCACGGGATATGGAGATGGCTGAAAATAAAGCATGATCAATACAACACATGATGATAAGGTACCTATGGGTGATCGATAGATGAGGATGTCGATCATCTAATCTATCCCCGGCAATAAATCGATCATGGTGCAGTAATGTTATACTGGACCATAAGTGAATAAAACAGATCGGAACTCGGAATAGAACTTGAGGTCGTATATTATGTTATAGATAGACGCAGCGTAACAATACGGCTGGTTGTATAAACGGATTTGATAGTGTGATCGATATTAGTTAAAACTAGGGTAACAATATAATAGAAGTATTATATGAAATAATGTGTATCTGCCTCAGGGCAACCTTGTTGGCCCAACACTGTGACGATCCGGTGACGGTCGTTGGGTTTGGGTCAACGATCTGATACACCGTTTTACTGGCTCTCAAAGGATTTTGCCCCCTTTGTGTCTTGGTGTTTCAAGTACTGGGTGGCCTCTTCCAGAGCTTGCTCTCAAACGAGTGGGCACTCCTTTCCTCTTCAAACACGTTGTTTCTTCAACCGCAGTCTTCTCCTTTTCTTGCCTGCCCTGCTTCTTCTCTTTCTGCTCTTCTGAGCTTATCCGTTTTAAAAAATCATTCTGCCGTCCCACTCATTGGTTGGCTATTGTTTTTACACAACACTTGTTAGACTGAATAAGTAAAACAATCACTGGGATTATTTTTTGCTTAATTATGAAGAATACTTTTTTGACCAATGCAGTTACTCATGGTGTTAATCGAGGGATTTTTCTATTGTAATGCACCCCTGTATTGAAACTTACTAGATTTTGTTATGTGTACTTTCCCCCAAATCCCAGTGAAATGTATTATGTGAAGAGTGACTGCTAGTGACAAACAAAAACTATAAATATATAGGAAGTGGGCCAGATAATCAAGGTAGCTATCAGTTCCCCAGGTAACTGTGTTCAACCTGGGGCTGATTGCTAACTGGGTGTAGCGTGCAGCCCGTGCCCAGCCGCTGTCCTCCATCCAGAGGGATGTGGGAGGCGGCGGCACCACAGCACAAGTCCCTGCCCGCCGCAGCTCGCTCGGGTGCACGTGCGCTCAGTCCCCTGCTGACGCGCATATTTCGCTATTTCGCTACTTTTTTTTTTTTTTTTTACGGTAGCTAGACAACAACTGACAGTGTTGTGTTAGGTGTCATAGGAAAGAACAAACACTCAACTAATCGAACATGGTAATATCGAATCATTTACTTTCAATGTGTAAAACACGACTGTGCGCTGAAAAACATGTCTGACAAGTAAAAAAAAATTCTTTGTTTACATTCTATTCCGTTCTTTTACAACACCAAATCAGGAGATAAAGGACAAAAAAAAAAAACATTCAAAATTTTACCTTACAAATCATCCAGGAGTCATCACGTAATCCATTTGAAAAAAACAAAAAACAAAAACAAACTTCCATGAGTTTTTCCGGAAAGATCAAAACACTACGCGCACTGTTCTGTTTCACAGTCATGTTGATATTTGGCCGATGGAGTGTTTCTTTTTCACTGGATGAACGATTCAATGGGTGTAAGTTTTCTAAAGTACCCTGGTACAAGACTACTGTTGATAAAAAAACGCAATAATACAACCATAAAGAAAAAATAAAATAAAAAGATGAGAAAAT
>JADBJO010024368.1:15000-25272 GCA_016801955.1 Conus betulinus
AGCGAATAGTTGTTTATTCACTTGGCAATACGAAAAGTTCCCACTTTGTGTTGTGCTTACTGCTGGTCATTTTGTGATTGCTTAAGAGCATCCTGGGTCAGCGCTATGTGCTGGACATCTTGTGCATACTTAGCGTGAACATGTACGGATTTCAGTCATGGTGAGTGAACAGTGTGTGTGTGTGTGTGTGTGTGTGTGTGTGTGTGTGTGTGTGTGTGTGTGTGTGTGTGTGTGTGTGTGTGTGTGTGTGTGTGTGTGTGTGTGTGTGTGTGTGTGTGTGTGTGCCTTTTGTGCTTGATTTCACGTGTGATTCAAAGGATTAAATGTTTTGCTTTTTGTGCAAAGAAAGATGGGGCACTTCGAGAACGGTCGTCGAATCACTCGCTCTCAATCTCGTAGTGAAGGGATTTTGCCTGGGATGGGTAATCGCATGTCTCAGGCGACAACTTTACCCTACTACCCAGACTGTGTTCTCGTCTGGTGAAGTCCTCTGGTCATGGCCTCTTCTACTTCGGCACTGGAATTGACTCCTCCTGGCTCACCTTCTCCACTCAGGCATCCTTTGCCCACTCCCACTCCTAGCTTCCACCCTCCTCTGCCACGACCACATGAGGATGTTCGATTTTGGCACTCTCCCCCATGCCTCCTCTCCCGTCCAGCACCAATGGATCCTTTCCTACCATGGAGGATAGAGGGGAAGAGAGAGAGAGGCTATGAAGAAAAAGGAGAAGAGAGAGAGAGAGAGAGAGAGAGAGAGAGAGAGAGAGAGAGAGAGAGAGAAAGAGAGAGAGAAAGGGGAGAGAGCAGAGAGCATCCTCACTGGGAAGACCAAAGAAGCATTTGTGGACACACCACCTTGAGCTTCGTACTCAGAACTAAAGGCTGCTCTTCGCTGAAGGCTACATTTGACCTCTGAGTCCATGAAGAAAACCTTCCACCAGTTTGGAAAGCACCTTGCCTGTAACATGGACTGTTGGGTCGAGGTCTCCGAGATGTAAATCAAGGACTGCTTCCTACTCAAAGCTAATGAACATGTTTTACATACACGGTGGGTGAGGAGAAGTCCAAGACCTTTGCCAAGACAATTCAGATTGCTGAAGCCTTCACTGACATGTGAAGTCACTATCGAGTATCCACCACTGGGACAGTCAAGAAAAGGTACTGACCATGAGAAAGTGACACTAAACCATCATCCCCCCACCAAGAACGAGAAAGCTACCTCTTCTGGGAATGCCAGAGCACGGCCGAAGACACGTTTCCTGTATAGAGGGAAAGGGACACCTCATCAGGGACTATCCTAAGCAGAAAACCAATGCCACAGCTGGTGAGTTCCAGGTGAAAGTCGCATACGGTGAGGATGAGATCACCACTCCATTGTGTCCCACCTTCCCATCAGTGTTGTCTAGCAAAATAGTAAAAGGTGATTAGAGACATTGGAGCTATAGCCATCTTTATCGACGAGCATCTAGTACCTAATGAAGTGCCCCGAGATGAAGATTGCCAGATCTCTAGAACCGAGTCTGTGTTCCAGGCCACATGGTTGACTGTGCGTTTGGACGTTTTTCTTCTCCCTAATTCAAAGGGAAAGTGTGGGCAGTCGCTCTTTAGCTTCCGGCTTATTCACTTCTGATCGGCAGTTCTGTTCGATTTGAGGATGACGCGGTGTTGTGAAGTGTCCTCTGAGCTGTCAGTTTAAGTGTTTGCAGCTGCCACCACATGATCCCAAGTGCAGAGGGAAAAAGAAGCACTGAAGCCCCCTCCTAAAGCCTTTGTTACAGCATGACATAGTGACCATGGATCCCACAACCATTAGCAACCTGCAGGGAAAGGATCCCACCATGAATAATCTTAGGTCTCTGGTAGGAAAACCAGCAAGGACCACCCAAAAGAGTACTTACAGTTTGTGAGACGCGCAAGGAACTCCTGCACCTGCGCTTCACCACTCCATCCTCTTCTGCTACCCAAATTGTTGTACCAGAAGCCCTCCAAGGAACCGTCATGTGTTTGGGACATGACTTGCCGGTGGCAGTACATTTAGGAATGCGCCAAACTTAGAAGTGACTCTAACAAGATTTCGTTTGGGCAGGAGTGGCCAGAGATATGTGAAGAGATATTGCCACTACTGCGATGTGTGTGCCAGAGGCCTAATCCTAAAGACCAGAACACAAGAGTACCCTTGGGCACTGTCCCCTATTCGGCACACATTTCAGTAAGGTGGGCTATCGACCTGATAAGGCCCATTATTTCCACATATGCTTTGCGGTCACCGTTTCGTTCTCGTAATGGTGGATTATGCTACACGTTTTTCCCGAAGCCACCCCTTTGAAGAGGATTGACGTGGTGACTGTAGCAGAAGCCCTATGGGAGATGTGGACGAGGACCAGCATTCCCAATAAGGTGTTGTCAGATCAGTGGACACAGTTTCTCTCAGATGTGATGTCTGAGGTCTACAAACGAGTGTAAACGAGTGTTGATTGTAAAGCGCTTAGAGCTTGGTCTCTAGCCAAGAATAGGCGCTATACAAGTATGCATTATTATTATTATTATTATTATTACAAACTTCTTCAGATCTACTGAGAGACCACCACACCCTACCATGCTCAAGCCAACGGACTGGTTGAGAGATTCAAATGGGCACTGAAGCAAATGATTCTGAAATTGGCCCAAGAGTAACCAAAGGACTGAGGCCGTTCCTTGCCAGGAGTGTTGTTTGCGTACAAGGAGGTGTCGCAAGAAAGCATGGGGTTTTCCCCCTTTTGAGCTGCTCTACGTACGGCCAGACCGTCAAAGGACCCATGGCCATCTTGAGAGATCAGAGGACCCAAGAGGAGACAGAAGAGCAGCTAAGGTCGCAGGCAGAGTACGTTCTTGAACTTAAAGAACGAATTTAGGTAACTTGTGACTTGGCCAAACGCAGCCTGTCGCAAGCTCAGAAGCGGTACAATGCATTTTATGACTAGAAGGCCCATCAGAAATGGATTAAACAAGGTGACGAGGTGTTGCTGCTGCTGCCTTTACAAACACAAGTTGTAACTATCCTGGCAAGGACCCTTTGAGTGATCAGACGTGTCGGGGATTGGGACGATGCCATCCAAGTGAGAGGAAAGGAAAAAAACTCGTCCATGCCAACCTGCTGAAAGAATGTGAAAGAAGAGGTGTGTGGTGCAGGGTTTACCCTGTGGTTGCGGATGAAGGGAAGAGACCACCGATCGTCTTCAACATGCCCTGTGTTGCCCTACAACTTGAGGAGACTTGGAAAGATGTTACGAATGCTCAGAGTCTCATGCCAGGACAGAGGGATTCAGTCAGGGAACTGTGCAGGGAATAACAGGACGTTCCCTCAGACATACCTCTGCAGTGTAATCTGGGGACATGTCCCTTCAATGTGACTCAGGATGAGCCAGTATGGGGTAAACAACAATACCCATTGCCCCATTCCCAGATGGAAACAATTAAATTGCTGTGGGACGCTCGAGTCGTGGTCATGGACGTTCATCCGTCGTTGGGCCGGAACGGTGATCTAGTTTTCTTCCACGGTCCACAAGCCGTTATGGTAACTACTTTCTCTTTTTCTTTTCATTACGATTGAAATTGGTAGATTTTCTGCTCTTTTTCCGTGTTTGAACAGTCGCTTCAAAACTAAACCATACTTCATTTCAATAACACTTCGACAGGTGATCGTTATTGATTGAGTTAGAAATGTTTCGTTGTCAGTGCAAACATGTTGAAATTGTGACCAGTGTGTTGGCTGTGACGGACCGTTTCCCGTCCAGTAACAAATTTTCATGCAACCGGGCTAACCGGAAGGTAGTCGTCCGGAAGCGGTTGAAAAGTTTACCTGACTGCTACTCACCTGCGCACCCGTTAAAGCCGGGTGAGCTGAACCGGTTAGGCAGTCTCTCCGCAGTGATTCCGGCAACGCAGTTATCTAGATGGCCGAAGAGGGACTTAGCTGTATTTTGGTGGCAGTCAGGTATTTATCAATTTAATGTTTATTTACTAGCAAACCGAAACCGTATTCCCGTTTAGGAGCGACTGAAACTTTCCTCAGCTCACTTGTGAAGGATTTGTATTTTTTGTTTGTTCTGTAATCCTATGACTTGGTAGGGTAGCAAAACGAAATGCTGTCGGAAAACATGAATAGAATTGAATGTTAAAGGAAGTGGTCTTCAGAAAAAAAAAAAAGTTTATTCTGTGACTTAATTAGTTATGAACTTCATTATGAAAAAAAGGTTTGATGTGGTTTTTGCGAGAAGAGGGAGAGTTTTGATGCTATGGATAATAAGCTCCCAAAGTGAGCGACAGAGACTTGATATATGTATGTGTTTTGATTTTGATGTGGATGAGTATTTAATTCACTCTTGATATGAATATTGAATATATGTGTGTTGGTGAATAAGAGTGTGTGGAAATCTTTCCTTTACATGTATTGAAGTTGATGAATCTGTCGAAAAAAAAAACAACTTTTGAAATGTGGTGACTATATATGAAATGAAGTGAACATTCTTGTTATTATACAAGAAAAGAAATGAACATTTGTGACACGACGACAGACATTTATAGTTTGATGAAAAGTAATCATTAATAATGTGTAATGAATTGCATTCATGGTTTATTGAAGAGGGTCTAAGTGGGAATCTTTCCCCTATTTGGAAAACTAGACTCTGAAAGATTTATATTGAAGTCCTTTACTGTGTAGTGCTATGACTCCAGAAAAGGGAATGATGTGTTATTATTCCGGAAAAAGGAATATTGTAGTATTGAAGAAAGAATATGTTGATGTTTGTCTCAAGTTCTAGTGGAATATGATGTGGCTAATGATATGAATGTAGTCGTGATTGCAATGAGTAGTAGCCATGATAATCAAGGTAGTTAATCAGTTTCCCCCAGTAGATGTGTTCCCTGAACTGAGGGGGACTGGCTGCTACTGTGTGAGGATCAAGGGTTCGTAACTGTGTCTACCCTTGTTCTCCGCCGTGTGTCGTCGGTGTGGAGAGGCCGGTCTGAGTGCCGACAAACTGCCCTACCTGTCACTGCGCTCGGGGACCGACTACCCGTTGAGCCAGTGGGCTGGAGACGCCGCTGCTGCCGAGCCAGAGCGCCACTGCCGAGTTTTGAACCAGCGGCCTGTTAACGAGGCCGTCGTTGCGTTCTGTGTTTCTGTGTGTGGGTGAGCCACAGCTCCTGTGTGAAACTGTCGCTTTGTCGCCGGCAGAGAGACGCCGTGAGTGTCTTATTTTTTTTTTTTTTTTTTTTTTTTTTTGAGCCACAGCTCTGTGAAATTATGCAAGTCCTGTGTCAGACTTGACGCTGCAGACGTTAGCATCTTCATCTTCGTCGTCTCGTCGTCTTCGTCCTCTTCGTCGTTTCGTCGTCGTCGTCGCCGCCTTCATCGTCGTTGGAGCCAACGGAATAGATTGCAAATTATAAATAGATATATTGTGTATTATTATATATATATATATATATATATATATATATATATGTATGTGTGTGTGTGTGTGTGTGTGTGTGTGTGTGTGTGTGTGTGTGTGTGTGGTTTTTGTGTGCACGCCTTGCAGTTGGCGTGCCAACTATTGATGTTCTTGCGATTATTATATGTTTGTCTGATGGCTCAGGCAGCATAAAACAAAAGAGTGTTGTCCTGTTGCCTGGCTGCTAATGTGCGGGTGAGTGGGTGTGTGTATGTAAATTGGAAAAGTCGTGCACGCATCCATAATTTCTGTGTGTGAGTCAGACATTTAGACACCTGCAGACACCACCCATTCCATCCGTAACATTGGCGAAATAATTTCATTTCATGGCGTCAGGCTTTTAAATTATCAATGTTCGCTATATTTTAGCTACCTTGGGTGGGTTGCTTCGGGCGTTGCTTGTAACAAAGAGCAGAGCAGCTTGAGATTAAACTCGCCATTCAGTTTTTCGAATGGAGACCACTGGGGGTTGTTTTTCTTGGACTGTTTTTTGTCGTACTTGTCTCCCTTTTTGCTGCCGTTTTCGTGCGTTTAGTCTTCTGTGTCATGAGTCGAATCACGGAACATTGGTAGCGAGTGTGCGGCATCACATTCAATCTGGGGAGTGAGGAGTCCTTCCTGTCGCTCCCCTACCTTCTGGCCCCGCTCGACTCGTACTTGTTTGTGTCAGGAGAGTGAATGGAGAATTATTATATTGATGCTGATTTGAATTATTGATTTCTTTGTCATCAATTAAAAAAAAAAAAACGAAAAGAAAAATTCAAACTACCTTCATAAAAGGGATAATGCTAATTGGACTGAACTATTGATTGAGGTCCCTCTATGGAGCTTCCCGAGTGTAGATGGTCTCCTGACGGGTGGTTGAGAGATGTTAAAAGTTGTGGAAGGAGCAGGATGTGCTCCATTTCTAATGACATCTTCGTTTTCTATGGTTGGTTAAGGAACCTTTACATATTATCAATTTTTTGTAAGCTTTTGACTACTGGAAGTTCTGGCCTCACTGACTGTTACCTCTACCCACTGACTTTCTCCACTGCTATGCCTACCATGCCACACGCTTACACTGGTAACGACAGTCTAGGTGTTAAACGCATTACAAAATACTGGTCTCCGCAATACGTTTTTTTCTTTTTGCATCTAATATCCCAAGAATAACCTGTGGGGGTCAGCACAGAAGAGCCAGAGTAGCGCTGCCAGTAGCTGCCACCAGCATCTGGCGTAATTTGTGAAGCACCTTCTGCCCTGCCTTGACTCGACAGTCCAAGAGCACCCCCCTGAGTTGAATCCTCTGAACCACCCGGAGCCAGTCGTCCACCAGGTCGGGTGTGTGGACATTTAAAGGGACTGTTTGGTTGTGTGGGGGTGAAAATGGCCTAAGCGCTGGAAAGTCTGGGATGCCTTAATTTCATATCTATTTATCTATGTATATAACTACATGTATATTGAATATATATATATATATATGAAAAAAAAATATATGATATATATATATATATATTATATGTGTGTGTGTGTGTGTGTGTGTGTGTGTGTGTGTGTGTGTGTTCATATGTGTGTATATATTCATATATTATATATATATATATATATATATATATAGAAGGTCTACACAATATAGAATTCGTTTGGCAGTCTTTTTAAAAACCCATATATATATATATATATATATATATATATATATTATTGATTTATTCTTTTGATTTGTTTGGGTTTTTAAAGAGTGCCAAAAGAATTCTATGTTGTGTAGACCTTGTTATTGTATGTTATGTTTCTTTTTCCTATTTGTCTTCTGTGGAGGTGGGTATTTTGAATAGTGGGCTAGGCTGGGACTTAATGGTTTTCCTGGGCATTCAAGAGGGACTTTTTGTCCGTTAGGAAGTCCCCTCTTACTTTCTATGGTCTCAGTCTAGACTCCTTCTTCTAACTAGGGCCCTTCCCCACCAGGTCGTGTGAATGAGTGTATGTGTAATTATTTGAGAAGTAAAGTTGTGTATTGTCACTCTTACCTCGTGTGGTTTGATGGTGTGAACATTGGGGTGTTTGCTTTGCCGCACGCGCACACTACAGAACCCCAGTCAGGTTAGTTCCACCTTGACACAGACAGGCAGACAGACAGACAGACGGACACACAGATGATATACGGACAGACAAAGGGGTGGAATAGGAGGAAGGTGAGCAGCAGGTGAAAGGGGGACAACGAAAAATTCATGGCAAAAACAAACAAGACGGATTGATTGAGATGTTGATTTTGGGTCTGGATTTCCCCCTTGATTCAACTGTTACTGTATTAAAACACACACACACACACACACACACACACACACACACACACACACACACACACACACGCGCGCGCGCGCGCGCGCACACACACACACACTTGTATGCATATATGTATGTCACACTCATGCACATATATACATGCATACAGTATTATCAAATAAAGAATGACCTTTGCCATACGTTTATTGGCCTATTATTGGCTATTACAAAGCGAGGTTAGAGGGGAAAATGGTGGGCAGAAATTTTCAGTGACAAACACATTTTGGGGTAGGGTGGGGATAGGGTGGAGCGTAGACAGTTGGGGGGGAGGGGGATTGCTGTGTCTCATCCTCGGTGTCCTTACAGTGGCATATTCCAATGCGGCCTATTCTAGTTTCTCGTACACTGCCATACCCAGCTTCATGTTGGTGCAGGTTCAGCGCAAGCAGTCCGCAAGTGGCTATCTGTGTAAGAGTGCAGGAAGACTTGTTAGTAGCAGTACTGTGAATGACGCAGCAGTTACCATGGGGAGGGTGGTGGTACAGTTGGGATGGACGGACGGCACTGTGAAAGAAGGCTCTCTTGACGGACAATGTTGGACAGATTCCTATCATGGTGAAGGGGAGTTACCTTCCTGGCCAAGATCTCTTAATTCCCTTTAAATACCACAGGCAACGTGGTGACTTGAAATTGGTGGTAAAGTTTTGCAACAAGAAGCTGGTTTGCAATGCCATGTGTAAGACATGCTGGGGTCGGATACAAATGTTTAAATAAGTGTCTGCATTTGCTCCTCTATAGCAACATAACAGTTCAGATCTTGCTGACGTGAAATGAAAAAGGTTAAACAGTTTTATGCGATACAAATTATTATGGGAATGCTTGGGGCATGTAAAGACTGACGCAGATATTTGGGACAGATTATTTTCAAATTATCAGATGCGGA
Organism: Conus betulinus; assembly: GCA_016801955.1. Classification (NCBI taxonomy): domain Eukaryota; kingdom Metazoa; phylum Mollusca; class Gastropoda; order Neogastropoda; family Conidae; genus Conus; species Conus betulinus. The sequence goes on from JADBJO010024368.1 coordinate 23,680, forward strand.
CTATGCAGATTTTACAATTTAAGCTGACTGGCGCACTTCCTTATAGTATCATACTTCTTGTCATGTGTTATGTTTCTCTTGGTTGTGTTGCATTGTGTGGCAGCTGGTCAGATCTTGGCTTTGATGCCCCATTCCTTCAAGCTACTGGCTTTTCTGGCATTCTTCTCTCTGTTGTAGCTCACCGGACTGGCATACTGTTCGGTCTGTAATCCCAGGTGTACTTTATGTGACTCATTTTCAGTTCATACTGGTCAGCAAAAACTGCAAAAATTAGGAAATTGCTGAAAATACTTTTTTCTGGTCACTCAAATAGTGGAAAGTCATGGGAAAGTATGTTTAATACAAAGTCAGGAAATGTCATAGAGGAGGAGGGGAACTGACCTGGAAAAGGAAAGCACTATATTTTGTGAGAAACGCCAACATATTGAAACATCTTGTTCTTCAATTAACAAATGTACTTAAATGTTCATACATATGGGGTTTTGTTTATTACCAATTGTTTTCATTTCGTTTGTTTTGTTTCTAAAATATCAAATACAACTTCCAAGTTACCCTGACAATAATGGCAGTGCGTGTGTATGTGTGTGTGTGTGTGCGTGCGTGCGTGCGTGCGTGCGTGCGTGCGTGCGTGCGTGCGTGCGTGCGTGCGTGCGTGCGTGGAGGAAGATTTTTTTTTTTTTTTTTTTAATTCAGTTTCATTTACAATAAAACAAAATCATGGCTTTGTCTATAATTTTTAGTCTTGTCCATGGCTGTCTCCATTTTGATGTTTGTTAATTACCAGTTTTACAAATAATATTAACTGTCTGCAAACTCAGCGACCTGAATTTTACCTATTCTGGCATTCAGCCAGGGAAGAAATTCCGATTTGTGCTAGAGTTGTATTGCCCATTTGTTTGTTTGTTTAATATAATGAAAACATGCTTTCCATTCTTCCGTAATTTTCCAACATTTCCGAAAGAAAAATTCGAGGTAGCCGTTCTCCACCCAGAAACTTCAATGAGCATCATTGTGTATACCAGTCTTCAACGACAGCAAGGTAGAGAGTAATGCCAGTGCAACTGTAGCATCGCTTTGACTTTTTCTTTTGACGTAGGTTGTAAAATCTGAACAAGCTCCATGGTGCATTCCATGGTAAGTACCACTCACAGTGAATTTTTTTTTAGTGTTGGGACTTGCATGCTATGAGACATGAGCATTTTACAGCAGACTCCATGAAAACACTGTTCAGAAATATCCCACCAGATGTGATGTTTGAATTTTTAGGGGAGATTGACATTTGTCAACTTATATGAGATTTTACAGAAGAAAGATCTTTAAAAATTCTGGTGTGTGTTTAGAAGGTGTGTTTTAAATGGTTGTGGAAAGCAAGATTTTTTTTTTTCCAAATTACTAGTGAGTTGACATCAACGTAGTAAGGAAATATAGTGTTCATGTTCCTCTCTCTCTCTCTCTCCTCTCTCGTCTCTCTCTCTCTCTCCCTCTCTCTCTCTCTCCTCTCTCGCTCTCTCTCTCTGGATGAAAGGAGGGGGTGGGGGTGAAGCAGGGTCAGATTGACAAAAAAGAATGAAGAAAGAAGGGAGAGGGAGCATG
>JADBJO010024369.1:0-17500 GCA_016801955.1 Conus betulinus
GATTGATCGGACCTTTATCTTCCTCTTAACCACAGGAACCATTGGGCGTCATGAAAAGAAATCAACAAACAAGCACAAACGAAACTAAAACAAACAAACAATACGATAAAACACACCACAACCAAGCAGACAAATTCAAAACACACCAAAACCAACAAACAAAAATGAGGAAAATATAGAACCATGATTACATGACTTGATAGGGATAAAAGATGTTTTATGAGATGACAATGGTGGTGAGCCTACACTGCGGTCACTGTGAGAACGGACCGGCTGATGAATGATGAAGACCATCTTTGATGGCCAAAGGATGTGGAGAAGGCAGGAGAGGGAAGCTTGGTACTGATTTAAGGAAGCAGAAATGATTGATGATGAGCCGGCTTGGCTGACAAGGGGACAATGACAGCTGGGCTAAAGATTAGTCCAGCGCCTCTTCTCTTCATGACGTGTATACACAAGCTAGGTTGGGATGCTGTCACAACACAGGAGAACTCGAGACTTTTAAAAACAGAAGAAAAGCTACGGATAGTTAATGCACAAACCTATCTAGCATGTCCGTTCTTTCCTATTTTTGTATGTCTGTAAGCATGATGTTTTATATGTAATTTATTGTCGTGATTGATAAGGTATGTATGTAGGTCTTACGTATGTATGTACTACGGGTATGTAGGTGTGCATGTATGTTAGTTTATTTGTATGTATGGATATATCAGTATGTATGACGTAGTTCGTAGTATGCCGTAGTATGTATAACGGCTTATGTAGTTCCGGGTATGTATGCATGTTGTGCCTCTGTCTCTGTCTGGCTGTCTTTCTGTTCTGTCTGATCGTCTGCTCTCTCTCTCCATCCTCCTTCTCTCTCCTCTCTCCTGCGTCTCGCTCCCCCCTACCCCCTCTGCTCCTCTCATCTCTCCAAAGAATCCTCTCTAGCCATCAGCCCACCGTATCTCTCCTCTCTATCGCTGACTGCCTCTCGCTGTCTGTCTGTCTGTCTGTCTGCTGGAGTGTCAAGCTATACTATCTAGCTGTCCTGCCTATTGTCTAGTCTGTCTATCTGCCTGCTATCCGGTTCTAATCGATGCCCAATATTTATCGATCTTCGAACGACCTATCAGCTGTGCTGGCGCTGCGGTCTATCCTGTCGATCTATCTATCTAGCTATCTCTCTGCTATCTATCATATCTACTCTATCTACTATCGATCTCTTTGTGGGAAGGAGCCGAGGTGGGAGGGTTGCGAGTCGGAGCCTGGAGGGAGTGGGGGAGAGGGTGAGGCGCAAAAACAAGGCACGCCAGGAAAGCTTAGAAGTCGAACCCCGACCCATGGAATTTTTCGACTAGACTCAATCAAGACGCGTGATAGTCACAACATGACCCTCTTGGAAAAGACAGCATCACAGGCCAGACATGAACAACTCCTGACTTGCAGAGTTGCTGGGCTAAGAAAGCTCCTTCCTCAAAATGACAAAGGCAAAGTCAATAGTAACACCAAGCTCTGTACTGTTTGTTTATTGAACGGCCCTTTCCCTTCCGGTGTTTTTTGTCTACTCATAATTATTTTGTGTCTTTAAAGTGTATGATCATAACTTGGAAAATAGTGTCGGCTAAGAATCCCTGCAATCTCGCTAAGTATGACACAGATCAAAAGCACAAAAATAGAAGGGGGAGGGTAGATATAAAGAAACCGAAACCCAAATTAGGAGATAGGATTATACATACATATTAACAAAAAACCTCAACCCACGGATCAAATGTACTAAGCCATGCAAAACAAACCATTACCTATGGTCCGGATCAACCGCTAGGAGGCCTTTTTTTCCCGTGTATAAACAAAAAAAGAAATATCGGCCAACAAAATCCAGTACGCAGCAGAAATAGATGGAAGACGACAGAAAGAAAGGTAACTAAACAGAACGAAACTGCAAACCTACGGTAATAGGTACCCAAAAAAGGGCCCACGTATGACGCCGAAATCCTGCATGCAACCGTGACCTCTTGCCTTATCGACAAAAGCTTGTCCGCGGCTGACTGACCTCGTGCCCTCCTCGGAAAAAAAAAAAGTTTTCCTTTGTCTCGTTGATTGACACTTGTTTTGGCCCTTTACTGGGGCTCTTCCTTGAGTACTTGGCTCCCTGTAACCTATTCCCCATATTCCCCACTTCATAATCATAGTTGAAGGTGTGGTAGTGGCATTGGTCTGTTATTTTGGGTATGGTTGTTTGTGTTTGTGCGGTGGGTGTGTGTGCGCGCAGTGCTTGCGTGCGTCGTGCGGCGCGTGCGGGCGTGCTGCTTGTAGTTTGTGTGTGTGGTGTTGTTGTGTGTGGTCGTTGTGTGTGTTTGGTGTGGTGGCGTTTGGGTGTGTGTGGTGTGTGTTGTGTGTGTGTGTGGTGTGTGCGCCGGCGCCGCCCGTAGCGCGTGCATGCATGCGGCGGTTACAATTTGTGTGTATGTGATGTTGTTTGTGTGTGTGGGGTGATCGTGTGTTGGTGTGTGTGTTGCATCGTGACGCGCGCGCGCAGTGCATGTAGTGGTGTGTGCGTGCGATATGGGGTGGGTGCGTAACAGGCGTGGCATGCGTACAATGCCTTTTGTGTGTGTGCTGTGTGGGTGGATGTGTGTCAGTGTTTGTGTGTGTGTTATTTGTGGCTGGCCGCTACTGCAGCGATGCCAATCATCACTCACTTAAAACCCATGACTCACTGTAGCATCAAGTGTGCTTTGACCGATGGACCCCTTCTGCCTCTCTTCTTGATGGGAGAGATTATCTCTAATCTCTATCATCTAGGTTTTTTCCACTGTCTGGATGGCGAGAGTTGGGTAGCCTTTTTCCCCCGCACTTACTGTTAATGGATTATGTTCATGTTATCTATATTATCTGCTGGCTTTGCATCTGTTTTGCTCGGTCTAGTCAGGTTGAAGTTGGTCTTCATCGGCTGTCCTGTTTGATCTATCTATATGTTGTCATCTGCCCGTCTGGTCTGTCGTCTTTCTGTTCTCTCTGTCTCTGTCTCTTCTTCTTCTTTCTCCCCACCCCCCCCCCCTCTCTCTCTCGCCTCTCTCTCCCTCTCGCTCACGCTCTCTGTCTTTGTGTTCCCAGGTGTGTGAGAGGTGTCGTTGCACATTGTTTTTGTGTACCAGTAACAGCTTAATATTGAACGCAGCGGATTGGGGTATTGGAGAGAAATAGATCGTGTGATTGTAAAGCTTTTCCAATCAGCTTGTTTGCTGTTTTTTTTTCATAACCCTTTAAGGGAAAAGGTCACAACAGCCTTTGGCTCCTTTAGCTGTAACAAAACGAGTGCCATCAGCATCATCCCAGAGGAGGGAGAGATTTGGAGGAGAGAGGAAATGGTGTAGTGTGGTCAATAATCGGACTAAAGTTGTTTGATGCCAGCTGATGGGATTGATGGTGATAGCATGCTGCTGACATTCTTTGGGGATCGGGACTTTGTTCTTGGTCAACTTGGAGCAAAAATATAAAAAGGCCTGCTAGTCTTTTATAGCTGACGTTTGCTAGAGAACTACACCGACGATCACCAGGTTTCCTTTCAACTGTATGAACCATCTGGCGTGGAGAAACCAACGTCAGAAAAATATAAACAAGGAATGGAGGTGCAGGAGAGAAAGGATGATCATGAGAGACTGATGACAGACGGTGTGATAATGACGTGGATGACGCAACGACGGTGAAGATGATTATCATGATGATGACATCAGTGCAGAACAAGAGGATGAGGAAAGGGAGGTGGGATTTCAGTGAAAAGGGTAAGAGGAACAAGAAATGGCAATGATGATGATGGCCAGCTCTACAAGGTATCAGCCTAACGAAAGGTCAAACTCAGTGCTGTCCATGCTGTTTTTACAGCATGTGATGGCCGTCACGCTAGACAAGGCGGACTCTACATAGTTAAGCCTAAAGAATGAGGACACAAACCTCATGCGCTGTGCACTGTTGAGGCCCATAAGCCCAGCCCCAGGAGAGAAGTGAGGCGATAGAGAGAGATAGAGAGAGAAGAGAGAGAGAGATTGCTATAGATAGATAGATAGATAGATAGATAGATAATATAGAGTAGATAGATAGAGATAGATGACAGACATGTCTTATGCATGTATGTATGTAGTATGTATGTTATGCATGTTATATGTATGTACGTACGCATGTATGTAAGAACAAACGAAGTATTGCATAATACATGACACACAGAATTGAAAAAGGAGAAACGAGGGGAAACGGAACTAAAACAGAGCGGAATATGAAGCAAACTAAGGCAGGTAGGGGGATTAAAAAAAACAAGGGGTAAAAATGAACAACGACCCAATGCACGCGATGTGCTTGATGGCCCTCGGTTTCTGAATTCTGCTTGAACAAAGCAACCTCATACCTGTGGCGTGTCCAGGACCGTTGAGAGCCCGTAAAAACGGGGGATGGAAGTTCTGAAGTAACTAAAGAAAAGGAACACGTACTCTTTTATCTTCGTCTCTAACTAACGCAGCTGCGCCAGGACTGAGGGATGGGATTCATATAACTTTCCATGGTGCTGTCTGGCCTAACCACTTCACAAGAGCATGGTTCGTTGTGTTTTTGTGCCGGGCCTGGTGCGGGCGGTGCTTCGTCATTGGCTCGTAAATGCGACTAGACACTCTATGTTCGCCCCGTCAAGATGTGTTGGACCTGTCTGCGTTTCCTTGCTGGATGGACAGGGAAAAAATGTCGGAAAACGACCCCCTGCAGCGATGTGGTTCAGGAGCGACCAATGCTGATTTAGATTGACAAAGCACCCTTCTGCTGACTTTGCGTGTTTCAGGTTGGAGCCTCGTGTCCAAAATCCCCCCTCTCTCATCAAGGTCACTCTAAAACATGCATCCCTCCTCAATCCTTCCTCCTCCTCTCGTCCTCCCTCTCTCAGCACTCTCACCTCTATACTGTCCAATGCTCCCCCCCTCCCTCTCATGCCTCCTCTGGTGTGTGTCCTCGGGGCCTGGTCCAAACTCGCTCGGCCTCCTCGGTGCTCTCTCCCGCCCTCGGTCTGCTCCGACGCTTCCCCCCCCCTTCCCCTCCTCCCTCCCTCGTCTGGTCTACTGCGTGTGGACAGCCTCATCCTCTTGATACCCACGAGTGGCCTTAGCTGAGCTGTCGCTGCAGGTTCTCCTTCCTGTTTCTCCATCTGCCCTTCATCGTTCATCTCTATTTCCTCCACTCCTATCTCGTCTATCTCTCTTCTCTCACGTCTCCTCTCTCTCTCGCTCTCCTCTCTCTCTGTTGTCTAATTGTGTTTGTGTCTGTCTCTCAGCTCAGTCTTGTTCTCTCGGTCTGTCTGTCTAGTGTCTTGTCCATACTGTCATGAGTATCCGTTGTCCTGGCCTGTCCGGCCGTCAGTCGTCTGCGGTTCTGTCGTTTGGTCTGTCTGTCTGTCTTCTGATCTGTCGTCGGCGTCTGTCTGTCTGTCTCGGTCGTCTCTATCTCGGTCTCGCCTCCTCTCTCTCGCCTCTCTCTCCTCTCCTCTCTCTAACAATACGATCCCTCCAAAGAACTACCTTTTTTTCTTTCCTTGTCGGCTAATGACCCCAATCCTTCTGATGCTGGCTGGTAGTGCTGTGCTTGTGGTCAGTCCACCGCCATGGGTGATGAAACCCTTCATTCTGGCGTGCCTCTCTGGGCGACATTCAGTCTCCTCCCCCCCCCCCCCCCCCCCCCCCCCCTCCTCTCTTCCCATCACCATTTGTCTATGTCAGAAACATACTGTTCTGCCTGCTCCTTGAAAAGTCCAGTTATAGTTTTTATGTCTGTGTGTCCATTTTCAAAGTTTTTTTTTTAACTGAGTGACATGAAGCTTACTGGGGTTTTTTTAAATTTTATTTATTTTATTTTTTTTTTTTTTTTACAAAACCAGATGAAAAATTCCTGAAATAATTATTAACCACCTGCTTATCCCAGAGAAAAATACTCTGTGACAACATGGGAAAAACATGAACCTCAGTTGCAAAAAGATCATCCATAGAAGATACATTTTATGGGATGCAATCTTCTCCGGATTATTATTTAGAATTAAGTGACACATCTTTTACGTCATTGTTCTTTCTCAATCTGTGCAATCCGTCCCGCTTTCTTCAGCTTTATAGTTAGGACCAAAAAAAATCAGAACTCAGAACGCTATCCGTCGTAACAATACACATACATACTCATACTTTAAAAGAAAAGATATTGTCAGACCAAATAAACCTGCTCACAAGCTAAATATGTCGTTCCGATTATTAATTTATCCCAGCTGCAATTCCTTCCACTCCAAGAATTTATTTCTTCTCAGCACTTTTTTCAGTTATGAAGAAAATGTTCAAATGCACGCTCATCACAAACGAAATGCGTTTGTTTACGAATTCATACAGTCATGAGATTTGCATTTGATTTAACCATGAGAGATAGTCTTATTCAAAATCCGTCGCATATAGTTAGCTGAAAGAGCGACTGGACGCTCTGTAAATATCTAGAGATGTCAGTCACGATATCGAAGAACACTATGTGTGTGTGTGTGTGTGTGTGTGTGTGTGTGTGTGTGTGTGTGTGTTCGTTCTTTAATTTAACGTCTATCCACCTAACAGTGATCTTAGACAGTATGTAAGTGTGTGTGTGTGTGTGTGTGTGTGTGTGTGTGTGTGTGTGTGTGTGTGATGTATTTGGGTGTATGCATGCAAACGGTTGGTGTTGATTTGGGGCGTACGTAGGTATGTATAATGCAATTAGGCCTAGATTTAAACACACACACACACACACACACACACCACACACACACACACCACATAACTGGATCCAAAAACTTTCAAAGAAACACTAAATAAGCAACTAACACCAAGATTAAGAAAATAACATAGACGTTAAAGTAAATGTCCAACTGGGCTCTTGATCAGTCCTTGAACAACTTCCAAAATGTTCGATTCGTCAGAGATGACGTCTTCAAAGACTGACACCGACGGTTCAGTGTTCCACAACCAAGCAGGTAAATAGGGTTTCATTCTATCGCACAAAAATAGTAGATGGAACGGAGTGATTTGCTGGCCACAAATACAAGTCACATGTTTACAGAATTTGGTTTTAAAGGCATTAAGCCTCATTCTGAAAATCAAACTTTTAAAAATCCTCTCTTGGTAGAGATTCTTCATACCTGTTTTATTTGCTGATATCTTGATGTGTGTGTGTGTGTGTGGTGTTTTGTTTTGTTTTGTTTTATAAGTAGTTTGACCTTAACAGTTATTTTGACGTGCCTGTAAGTGGTGAATTTCTGGTGGGGATGGCTTTTTTTTACTTGACAAGACCAGCTAAATTGTTTGTAAAGTAAAGTAGCATTTCTTAACCTTTCTTCACTTGTTCTGTCACCCCCACCCCACCTCATTGCATTTCCTCATCCCCCCCCCCCCCCCCCCCCCCCCCCCCCCCCCCCCCCCCTTTTACTGCCTCCCCCCCCCCTCATTTTTCTGTTGACCTTCCTTCTTTTTGCTATCACCATATATCTACTTCCCTTATGTCACTGTGAGTCATGTGCTGCAAGCAAAAACATTGCCCCCCACCCCTTTTTTTTCTTCTTTTTTTTCCTGTCTCTCTATGTCTGACCCCCCCCCCCCTCCCCCCCCCCCCCCCACCCCCCCATTGCTATCCCATGCACCTCTGTCCCCCTCCCCAGCCCTATTGCTGTCACCTTGCCCCACCTCATTTTTTTTTAAATTTTGCTGTGAGCCATGCGATGTGGACAGGCTTACTAATCTACTCGGACGACTCATATTGGTAATGTCGTCTGCAGTACCGCAGTGGTTCAATTCTAATCAATCAATTGTCTAGAAAATGTCGATATTTCCTATATATTGTTGTACTCACACGATTTGTTTTCTGGGATTACTGTTTTAACAATTCGATGTGTTGATGAAATGCATCGTATTTTAGTTACTAGATCGACTGCTTTGCTTTTTCATGTCGTAATGATGAAAAAAAACGTATGTAAATGTGCCAGAATAAAATATATATATATATATATCATGCTGAACAATTAAGTAGTGGGGGATAGCAAGAACAGGTTAACAATTCTTCCATCATGATAGTAATGACTTGGCAAAGATTTGAAGTTGAGAGAGAAAAAAAAAATGAAGTAAATGGGAAAATGCATATCATAAATATGCATCAATGCGAAAAACCCTTCACTAGCAGCATGAGAAAAAACTATCGCAATCCCTCTCAAAGACAGATGGGAAAATGTATATCATAAATATGAAAACCCTTCACTAGCAGCATGAGGAAACTATCGCAATCCCTCTCTCAAAGACAGATCTACATGTATAGCCTGCTCCAAGGCCTTTCGTCCGCTGAATCGGACTCATCAGGGAGACACGGCTGATCGTGTGTCTGCTCTTGGCGTCAGATAGAGACACACACCACAGTCCATAATTCTGTGGTGTTCCTACCGCCAAGGGTCTGAAAAAGAATCCAACAGCACCCCCCAAAGCAGCCAGCGAAAGGTAGTAGAATTAAACACAAAACGAAAGTGTGGAGAGGAAAAAAGTTGTTGAAAACTAAAAACATTACGCAAACAGTATAAAATGTAAGAGACAATCTTTGAGCCTATGCTTGAGGATCCATTTAAGGATGCAAGGGAGATCAAAAGATATGGAACAGTCTGAGTGGTCAGCTCTGCTGTTCAATAACCCAAGCATTGTCAGCGGCTAAGAATTGTGCAGAACAACCTATCCTTGGATCTCCTAAGAGATGCAACCACCCACTGATTGACCAAACAATATCATGCTGAACAATTAAGTAGTGGGGGGAAAACAAGAACAGGTTAACAATTCTTCTTCCATCATGATAGTAATGACTTGGCAAAGATTTGAAGTTGAGAGAAAAAAAAAAAATTGAAGATGAAGTAAATGGGAAAATGTATATCATAAATATGAAAACCCTTCACTAGCAGCATGAGGAAACTATCGCAAATCCCCTCTCAAAGGCAGATCTACATGTATCGCCCTGCTCCGAGGCCTTTCGTCCACTGGATCGGACTCATCAGGGGAGACACGGCTGATATATATATATATATATATATATATATATATATATATATATATATATATATATATATATATATATGTAAAAAAAAAAATTCATGTCTGACCTAAGTTGGGTAACAAAGATCATTTGGTATAATTGCAGGCTGAGGCACATAGCCGCTTTGAAGTAATTGTGGCACAGCAAAACAAATCCCCGCATGTAGATGTTAGTATTTTTTTTTTAAATGGTGACGTTTAGGTCTTCAAGACGAATGAGAAGTGCAGTTGACTCTCCACGACAGAAAGTTCTAGCTCTGCAAACCATGAGAATAATGACCACACTGAGAAGTAAGAAGTTCGCAGCACCGCATAAACACCGCTTCAGTACTTTTCATAACAGTGTTCAAAGTAAGTCATCGTGGATTCAGGGTTCCATGACATTAAATGTTAGCCGCTTTTTTTTTTTTTTTTTTTTTTTTATCCCATCTTTGTGCCATCTAAGAGGCATTGCACCCACGCCGCTCATTCCGACCCCACGCCCATAGTCACAGCCCGGTCCGGCCCTCCGCAGCACCGGCACCAGTAATCGACGGTGAGCAGTCAATGTCAGCCGTTACTGTGTAGTCCCAGTCTTCTCAACCGAGCCGTAGCAAAATCAACTCTGGGTAGGAACAGGTCGGGGGCAGAAAAAATCCCACACGACTCTGATGGAAATCAAAACCCACGACCTCCGAGCTAGGAGTCCGCGACGCTAACCACTTCGCCACGACGGCTGGTTGCTCTGATCTCCGTCTGCCAGGTCCTGCTACTCTCGGCGTTTCAGCCCAAGAGTCTGGTGTGATCTCCCTTACTGTAAATGATAGGTTAGCTCCTTCCCTTCCTGTCTTCTTCTACTTGTCACGGTTTGAAGGTCTTTCAGTTCAGAGTGATGTCTGAAGAAGTTTGGGATTGAAGGTCTCTCTATTCAGAGTGGTGCCTGGTTTTCTGAAGATGTCCCTCTGCTCAGAGTGATGTCTGAAGAAGTTTTGCGATTACGCCTGGTTAGTATTACATTTTCCCTTTACTCCCTAAACACACGGTCATTGCAAAAGAGCTGTACATTTGTGTTCAAAATCTACTGTGATTCACTTGATTTGTTAGTCGAAATCTGCTGTCTATAATACTCTTTTTTGTCTCCGTCCATCTCTGTCTGTCTGTCTGTCTGTCTGTCTACGTCTCTCTCTCTGTCTCTCTGTCTTTCTGTGTCCCTTCTCTCTCTATCTCTCTCTGTTTCTCTCATATACATATATATATGCACACACACACACACACACACACACACACACACACACACACACACACACACATATATATATAATATATATATATATATATATATATATATATATATATATATATATATACGTAAGTGTATGTACCTACCCGTAAACAAAGACAGACACTTCTATATCACACACACACACACACACACACACACACACACACACACACACACACACACACACACACTTGCACTCTCTGGCGCTGGCCCTCTAATAGCTTAGTCTGGCACTTAGCTATAGCATCTCATTGCCAATGTGCCCCTAACACCCTCCTCTTTCATTCACACCCTCTTTCCAACCTCTGTCCTTTCCTAATAACCAGCCCCTCTTTTTCCCACCCTAATCTTTCCGAAAGGACGACAATTTCTCTCCTTCTTGCTGAACAGTCTGATCGTTCTTTTTGATTCCAGATGACAGTGCTTGGCTCCTGGATTCTCAGTGAGCTGGTACCTTGGACACTGCATCTCTCTGATGCGTAATTGAAGTCTGAGGGACTCAGACCACCCTGTTCACTTCCTCCATCTTCACATTCGTGATGGTCTGATGTGACCACGTTGTCGACTGGCCGCTAAAACGCCCTCGTCTGACTGGGCGTTGTCTTCATCAGTCAACAGTGCCATTACTACCAGTGTATAAAGGTAAAACTGTGTGTATGTGTCTGTGCGTTTCGAAAAGTCTCTTACTGCGTTTGTCATCTCTCTCTTCTTCCCTGTCTCTGTCTCTGTCTGTCTGTCTGTCTGTCTGTCTGTCTGTCTCTCTCTCTCTCTCTCTCTCTCTCTCTCTCTCTCTCTCTCTCTCTCTCTCTGTTTGGTTAGCCATTACATTGTTTACGTGTACCTGTCTTTACAGTCTGGAGGCCTAGGTCTAACATTAAAACATCGTCATTGTCATTTTTATTCTCTCTCTCTGTCTGTCTGTCTGTCTGTCTGTCTGTCTCTCTCTCTGTGTGTGTGTGTGTGTGTGTGTGTGTGTGTGTGTGTGTGTGTGTGTGTGTGTGTGTGTGTGTGTGACCCACTCGCACTGTGTTTATAAGTTGTATGACGGCTTGTGTAAATCAATCATCATCATCATCTTCTCTCAGTCTCTCCATCTCTTTCTGTCCTCCACCCCTGACTACTCCTGTTGTTTGTTGCTTCTTGTTTTGTACTTTTCCATTGTTACTTTCTCTCTGTCTTTCTGGTTCTCTTCCTCCCCTTTTCCCTCTCACGTCTCTCTGTCTCTTCTCTGTCTCTCTGCCCCCCTCCCCCCTCTCCCCCTTCTCTCTCTGTCTCTCTTTGTGTCTGTCTGTCTGTCTGTTTGTCTGCCTCTCTCTCTCTCTCTCTCTCTCTCTCTCTCTCTCTCTCTCTCTCTTTCCTTTGTCCTCTCGTCCTCCGCTTCCTCCCCCTTCCATCACCCCCGATCTCAATATGAGAACAGAAAGAAAAACAATAAAACTGAGGGAGAGAAGAGAGAGAGAGAGAGAGAGAGAGAGAGAGAGAGAGAGAGAGAGAGAGAGAGAGAGAGAGAATACGTGATCCGCCAAGCAAGCCAACCTTTCAGCTGTTGGACTGAGCTGTCGTTGATTGAAGGTCGTTGATTGAAGGTTTTCTGGCGTTAGCTCCCCTAACAGCCCCCCTCTTTGATCGCTGTCTGAAAGGGCCACCACTCCCATGTTTCTGTCCGGGACTCTGACTGTGATCTCCCGAGCTTGGAGCCGGTGATGAGCTCCCTTCCATTTACGTCTTAGTGCACTTATTGTTCCGGTTTGAAACGCTCTCTCTCTCTCTCTCTCTCTCTCTCTCTCTCTCTCTCTCTCTCTTGAGATATGTCTGTTGATGTCTTGTGATTACATCGGGGACATTTTATCACGATTCTACGTCGTTTTTTAGTTCTCGGTGAATAAGTGCAACTGTCTCCCGAGCGTTGCGAAAGAGCAGCAAATCCGCTGTCATTGTCCATCGAGTCCATGCCATTGTCCATCGAGTCTTTTCAAATGTACAGCTGAACACTGTGTAGTTTGTGAAAACCATCTAGTTGAGAGCAGAACATTCAGTAGTATGCAGACAGGAGAGACATTTTACCCTCCGTCATCGACTGTCCTGTGACAGCAGCAATATCGTCTACATGCTGTACTGCACCAACTGTCAGAGCACACAGTACATGGGTGAAACTATGCTGACACCGAAAGATCGCTTTTATCTGCACAGGTCTAACATCAAGTTGAACAAAGGTGCATGTGTTCATGTCAACAATCATTTCAACTTACCTGAACACTCTCTGAAGAACATGAGATGCATTGTGGTGGAAAAGGTCCACAGCCTGAACAAAACCGCAAGACAGAGAAGAGAAGACTTCTGGAAGAATAAACTAAAGACAGTGTATCGTTTAGGACTCAACGGCCTTGATTCCGATGGACACTGATTTGCAGAGTGGGGATGGGGGAGTCTTGGTTAACTTATGGGAGGGGTGGTGCATGATATGGTTGGGTGGAATTCTTTATGTGATCTGCACGTGTGTGTTATGTGTAAATACTGTTATGGAATTGTCCCTGTGGCAGAGGGACTTGGTTCTCTGGCGGACTCGGTGGCAGAGAGACACATGAATATGCGCGCGCGCAAGCGTGTGTGTATGTGTGTGTGTGTGTGTGTGTGTGTGTGTGTGTGTGTGTGTGTGCGTGTGTGTGAGTGTGTGCGTGTATGTGTGCGTCTCTTTTTCTTTCTCAGTCTCTCAATTTTATCTCTTAATCTCATTTTTTTTCTTCTAAATGGCAGAAATACTGACGTCATAGCTATGACAACTTTGTTCAATGCGTTAATACTTATGACGTTCTTACCTTGTCAATAAACAACCCCCCCAGAAGAAGGCCGCATGGCCGAAAATTTGGCAAGATATTTATGAATTAAGTGCGTTGTGTTTCCTTTTAATATATATATATATATATATATATATATATATATATATATATATATATATATATATATAATGTAAACCAAATGAATACTCTCAACTTCTCAACAAAAATATCCAGAAAAATTACAAGCAAGCTGATAAAACCACACATGACAACATCCGCAAAAAACAAAAAAAAAAGAACTTGTGCACCGCATGGACTTAAGCGATAGGGTGGAGGCAAACAGCAGCAAAAGAAGCCTTCATAACGCTTAAAGACCATAAGCCTAACTTTCAAAAAACAACCCAACATGCAGACTAATAAACCCATCTAAGTCCGAACTGGGCAAAATAAGCAAGAGGATCCTGGAAAAGATTATAGAAAATGTAAAATCAAACACTGAATACAACCTTGGAAAAACAGCTATGAAGTTATCCAATGGTTTGAGAAACTCAACAAACAGAGAAACACAGTATTTATAAAAAATTGACATAGTGGACTTCTACCCATCCATAGATGAAGGACTACTCACCAAAGCTTGAAATTTGCCAATAAACACACAGAAGTAACAGAGTCAGAAATGGAAATTATTTTCCACACCAAGAAAACCCTACAGCAGAAATGAAACTTGGATTAAAAAAAAAACAAAAAACAAACAAAAAAAAACATGTGAACTAGTCGGACTACTCATGCTATCCAACATCCAGAAACAACTTGGAAGACAGGTCGGCCTGTACAGAGATGACGGCCTCGCCGCATTAAACAATAATCCAAGAACTATTGAAAAAAAAGAAAAAAGAATATGTAAAAATCTTCAAAAACCACAACTTAAAAATCGCAATAGAAGCAAACAAAAAGGTAATGAACTACCTAGATATAACATTAGAACTCAATGACCACGTGTACAAACTATATAAAAAGCCCAATGACATACCAATCTAGGTAAATATCAAAAGCAACCACCCACCATCCATACTGAAAAACATACCCAATGGTATAAACAAGAGACTATCCAACTTGTCATGTAATGAAGAAGTATTCAATAATGCAGCAACAGAATACCAAGAAGCATTACAAAAAGTGATATAATTATAAACCGCAATACAGTCCAGACAACAACACGAGCGGAAAATTTAATAGGAAAAACAGGAAAAGGAAGATCATATGGTACAACCCTCCATATGTCGGAAAAGTAAAAACAAATGGAGGAAAGGAATTCTTTAAAATCTTGACAACATCATTCCCAAAAGAACACAAACTATTCAAAATATTCAACAACAACAAAAAAAAAAAAATTAAACTATCATACTCATGTATGCCCAACCTTAAAAAATATGATTGACTCATTTAACAAAATGAAAAGTAATACGACGAAGAAGGGTGACGAAAGGACATCTTTCAACTGTACTAAAGAGGAACAGTTCCCCGTAAACAACAAATGTTTTTTACAACAATCTTGTATACCCCTACGGCAATATCAGAAAATGAAACATATATAGGGATTACTGAAAACCACTTCAAAACCAGATACGCAAATCATAAGCAGTTCTTAAAAAAAAAAATAAAATAAAACCAACAAAGCTGACTGAGTAAAATGCATTTGGAGATTAAAGTAAAAAAATGGACTACAGCATATCATGGGAAATCATAACAAAAGCAAATCCATTCAACAATATTTTTTTTTAAATGTAAACTTGTGCTCCACATAAAAATGGTTAATATACTAGTCACATAAAGTTAAGCACAGTTTACATGTACCCCGCATAATTTCCAAAATATAAAAGCCACGATTTTGAAATTGGGAACAGATTTAATTCATTATCTTGTTCCAACGTGCATTGAATTTCATTGGGATCGAATGAACGGTTGTTGATTTACAGACAATTAAACAGAGGATGGGTCGAAATTAAAGTTCGCAAAATCTGTTCAGTTCACAAAATCATTTCAATAGTGGGTGTGGCCACCGCCATTGGCCAGACATTCCACGCAGCGACTCCTCATCGAGTTGACCAGTGTTCTGATGACCCTCTGAGGGATTCTCTGCCATTCCAGTTGCAGCATTTGGAAGAGATCCTGGCGGTCTCTTGGAGGTGGATGGTTCTCCTTCACACGTCTCCCCAACTCATCCCACATATGCTCGATGGGATTGAGGTCGGGACTATACGCCGGGAAGATCATCCTGTTGATGCCGGCCTGCACAATGAAGTTTTCAGCCACCCGGGCCCTATGTGCCGAGCATTGTCGTCTTGGAAGACTGCCATGGGTCCTATCCGTTGCATGGTCGGAACAACGAAAGGCGCCAGGATTTCATCCCGATAGCGGATGCCTGTGAGGTTTCCATCAATATGGGTAGAGTGGTGTCTTGTGGTGGAGGCTGAAGGCACCCCATACCATAACAGATCCTCCCCCAAAGGCCCTGGTCTGGCGAACAGCTGCATCAATGTAACGTTCACCAACACGCCTCCAAACTCTAGTTCGGCCGTCATTGTGTTCAAGACTAAACCACGACTCATCTGAAAAGAGGACCTGGGACCACTGTTGTTGGTTCCATCTCACATGACGATGGCAGAAAGCTCGGCGAGCCAGCCTATGGGCTGCTAGCAGTCGTGGTCGAACAGCTGGGCGACGTGATCTGAGGCCGAAGTGGGTGAAGACGGTTTCGTATGGCTTGACGGCTGAGGATGGTGGTGTTATTGCCATACGAAGCTGCCTTTGGATGCTGGTGGAAGTGGTATATCCCGCTGCAATAGGGCCTGCCCTCTCGATGAAACGATCTTCTCTGGGGTAGTAGTCTGCCTAGGCCGACCTGACCGTGGCCTCTCTTCAACGCTGTTGGTCGCCCTAAAACGCTGATTCAGTCTAACAATAACTGAATGATGCACACCAAGTCGTCGCGCCACTTCAGCCTTTGCAATGCCATCTTGTATCCACGCAATCGCCCTGGTTTTGTCAAAGGTGCTAAGTTTTTCTTCGTGGTGGCATGGTGAGAAAAGGGCTGACAGTAACCAACCCCCGCGCTTTTAAACAGCCAAAAAAGGGGCATAAACTCACTTGAGAGAGACTGCTCTTGCACGGGAAAAAAGAATTTTTTCATTTTACACACATCTTGTGTCGCCAGCAAGCTTGATGCAAAAAGGCACAGTTTAACGCAACTTTGCACTTTTTATCCCGCGCGGTAACGAGGTCACCAAGGTCTCCGTGCGCACTACCAGTTGACACAGGCTGGATTACACACTGCTGTGTGAGATTCCATCATTGGTTGCCGCATAACAAAAAAAAAAAAAACAATGTTTTTTGAAGGGATGAATCAACCCCCCTGTGTGCAAAGGCCTGTGCTTCATATATAACGCTCAACACTTAAGTAGTGGGAGAAAAACAAGTGCAAGCTAACAATCCTTCAGCAATGACTTGCACTTTCATAAAAAAAAAAAAAAAATAAAAAACATCGAGAATGTATTATGAATGTGAGAATGTATTATGAATGTGAGAAATCTTTCACTAGCCACCTGAAAGAACCATTGTAATCCCTTTTGAAGGCACCTCTGTATTGCTTGCTAATCCCTTTCGAAGGCACTTCTGTTTGTATCGCTTGTTACTAGGCCTTTACGTCCACTGGATCGGACTAATCACGTAGACACGGCTAGCTGTGCCTGTGCTCTTGGTGTCATATAAAGACACACCAGAGTCCATAATTTTGTGGTGTTCTCACCACCAACGGTTCAATAAAGAATCCAACAGTACTCTCAAAGCAGCCAGCGAAGGGTAGTAAATGAAACAAAACGAAAGTGTGGAGAGGAAAAAGTTGCTGAAAAACTAAAAGCATTATTCAAACAGTATAAAAATATAGGGACAATCTTTGAGCGTATGCTTGAGGATCCATTCAAGGATGCAAGGGAGATAAAAAAAAAAATATGGAACAGTGTGAGTGGTCAGCTCTGCCGTTCAATAACCCAAGCATTGTGAGTGGCTACAAATTGTACAGAACAACTTGGATCTTCTAAGAGATACAATCTCCTAGGCCTTTCGTCCGCCTGGTAACATTTTAGAAGCCCTCAACCCCTTGGGAGCAACATCTTTTAAAAAAAATGTATTAAAAAGGAATTCTAAAACTATACAAACAAACTTATAGAAAACAAATTTGTACAGTTCTAGAATTCCTTTTTTAATACTCTGTTTTTAACAGATAGTTATATATATATATATATATATATATATATATATATATATATATATATATATATATATATATATATATATATATATATATGTGTGTGTGTGTGTGTGTGTGT
>JADBJO010024369.1:22500-25271 GCA_016801955.1 Conus betulinus
CATCCCCAGACACCTGATGTATGGTGAGCTCAAAGAAGACTCACGCAGACAGGGAAGGCCCAAACTGAGATACAAAGACACCCTTAAGAGCAATCTCAGATGGCGCGGCATTCAGCCTCGCGAGCTCGAATGCCTTGCTGCTGACAGATAATTTTGAAGGTCCATCACCTTCAAAGGAACAGCTGCCTTTGAAGAGGACAGAAGACTGCGTCTCGCCGCTGTAAGGGACAGACGACACAGGGCCTCGTCCTCCTCAGTCCTAAAACCCAGACCATCGACGTGTTATCTGTGGGCGCCTGTGTGCTTCCAGCTTCATCGCTGAGTACACAGACCATCGTCTTCGTCGTTCCCGACATACTACTACTATCACTTTTAAGGATTATATAAACAGTGTACACAGCCGTGTCTTTGCATCTTCCAAATACAGTGTCTCTGAAAATGTATGCCACGTATGGGAGGTACGTGTTGTCAGCACTGACCAAACTTACGAAAGGCTTGACAAGACGGAGATGCGGCTGCCGTCTATAGCGCTGCTCTGAGTTTTAATGACGGCATGATGACACTTCAACGACATTTATGGCGCCTCCTTGATGGCACCGTGTGCTACAAACTTAATGACACTCTGGGGTTCTAGCTTGATGGCGCCGTGTGCTGCAACCTTAACGACACTCTGAGGTTCTAGCTTGATGGCACTGTGTGGTATCAGACCTCTTCCGCTTTCTATCGTTGTAGCCCATTAAGAGGATCAAGTGGTACCGCCCCTAATGTGTGCCTGCCTATCTGTCTGACGACTCTCTTGAACAATTGCTGAATTTTGCATGTTTTTTCATTGACGTGACCGTTCCCTGCAGACTTCTGCGACTGTTTGTCTCCACACGGAATGCCTTCTCTACCAACAGCTCCATCCACTTCAGGCATTTTCACGATCCCCCTAAGAAAGGTCCTGCCATTAGCTCGTCCCGCGAGAAGGGGTGAGACGATGCCCAGGACTACGTGCAGTAGACTCACCCCCTGTCAGATGTCCCCCCGGTGTATCTGTAAACTGGTATCTGATAACTTTCAATAAAGTGAGAGTGCATGCGTGTGAGATGGGAATTTGTGGCATGCTATGAATAACACATTCTTTGGAAATATATCCGAAAGGGATCTTTAAAGCTATTGCGTTTCTGCATAAACCGTTTGTAATTAAATGTTTACGGTGCGCATAAGGAAATATGAAACCCGCGGTGCTTCTCTCTCTCCTCTCTCTCTCTCTCTCTCTCTCTCTCTCTCCTCTCTCTCTCTCTCTCTCTCTCTCTCTCTGTATTCACACACACACGCGTATTACACACGCACACACGAACACACACACACACACAACACACACACACACACACACACAACACACACACACACACACACACACACACACACACACACACACACACACACGCACACACACGCACACACACACACACGCACACACACCCTCACACACACACACACCACACACACCACACACACACACACACACACACACCACACACACACACACACACACTAATTGTTGGCACATCGGCAACACCCATCCACACGTCTCTCTCACTACATCATACTTTTTCAAGGTGGTAGGTGGGTGGGTGTTTTAGGGCGTTTTTATGGATGAGGATATCTTTGGGTGGGTGGATGTTTTGAAGTGTTTTTTAGGGGGTGAGTATATTATCTTTGGGTGTGTGGGTGTGTGTTTTAGGGTGTTTTCAGGGAATGAGTATATGTTTGGATGGGTGGGTGTTTGGAGTGTTTTTAGGGGGTGAGTATATTATCTTTGGATGTGTGGGTGTTGTGTTTTTAGGGTGTTTTCAGCGAATGAGTATATCTTTGGGTTGGTGGGTGTTTTGGGGTGATTTTTTTAGGGGGTGAGTGTATTATCTTTGGATGCGTGGGTGTGTTGGGGGTGCATTTAGGACGTGGAGCATATCTTTGAAACTTCTAAAAATTCTACAATAGAATCAAAAGATAAGCCTTTTCGATCATTCTGACAGAAGCATAAGTAGCGGTGTTGGGGGGGGGGGGGGGGGGGAGGCAAGTTGAGTGGAGGAGTGTTTGCAAGGTGTGTGTGTTTGGGGGGTGAGTGGGTGTGGGTGGGAAATGGAATAATCAAGGCGCGGGCGAGACGGTCGGAACCAAGAAACGAGAGTTGTAATTTTTTACACCGGGGAACTAGTCGTGACCAAGTCCTCCACAGTCTTCCTCGGTTCTTCATGGCACCTCTGTGTGTTGTCTGTGGGTGTGGATGTAGGGCCCCGTCTCAATTTAGAGTCCGATCCCGCCCCACCCCCCATCAGCACCAACCACACCTTCTTGTCCCTTTTTTCCTGTCCGTCTGCGAACCACCCACACCACCTTCCGCGCTCCTTCTTTTTTCTCTTAGTGACCTCCATCCAAACTCTCTCTCTCTGTCTCTGTCTCTCTCTGTCTCTGTGTCTGTCTCTGTCCCTCTCTGTCTCTGTCCTCTCTGTCTCTGTCTTTGGTCTCTGTCTCTCGTCTCTGTCTCTCTCTCTCTCTTCTTGTGTCTGTCTCTCTCTCTGTCTCTATCTCCCTTTCTCTCTCTCTGTGGTGACTGTCCATACTAACAACATGTCATCATGACGGCTCTCTCTCTCTCCTCTCTCTCCTCGCTCCTCTCTCTCTCTCTCTCTCTCTGTCTCTTCTTGTCCTGTCTGCCGCTGTCTTTCTGTCGTCCTCGCTCTGTCTCGTGACTTCCATAATACACATGCATCATTAAGGCTACA
>JADBJO010024370.1:0-25269 GCA_016801955.1 Conus betulinus
AAGCCATTGTTGGACTGGAAACCTCCAACAGCCATTAAATGGACTGGAAGTTGACAGATCCTCCAACAGCTTTTGTCGGGGACTGGAAGTGGGACAGATCCTCCAACAGCTGTTGTTCAGACTGGAAGTTGGACAGATCCTCCACCAGCCATTGCTGGATGGTTAGAGTTGATAATGACTGCACACCATCCATTGCTAGATGGAAGTTTTATTTCTCTACAATTATTGTCATGCCAGAAGGCATGACAAAGTTTGCTCCTACCAACCACTCTAAAACTGGCTGTTTACAATTGCTCCAACAATCATTTTTAGACTGGCTGTTTACAATGCCCTACAACCATTGTTAGATTGGAGGTTTACAATTGCCCCAACAACCATTGTTAGATTGGAGATTTACAATTGCCCCAACCAAACCATTGTTAGATTGGAGGTTTACAATTGCCCTACAACCATTGTTAGATTGGGGGTTTACAATTTGCCCCAACAACCATTGTTTAGATTGGAGGTTTACAATTGCCCCAACAACATTGTTAGATTGGAGGTTTACAATTGCTCCAACAGTCAATGTCAGACTGGAAGATTACTGCCTAACAACCATTTTCAGAACAAATTTTCAAAAAGTTTTTCAGATTTGTTTAGATTTTCGCCTGCAGTCGCCTCAACTTTGCAGCTAGATCTGACCCTTTTCAGACTGGAAGGTTACAGCTGCTTAAATAACTGTTTATGACAGGATGTTTCTGATTGCTCCCCACACCATTCCTAAACAGCAAGTTTGTAATAGGCTTTAGGATCTATTGTTAGACAGCAAGTTTGTGTTTGAAGTCAACAACCGTCCGTTGGACTGAAAAATGCACTTTTGCTTCAACTGTTCAACTGTAAGTTTACAACTAATCAAGCCATACCCTAAGACTGAAGTATTCTGGTACTCAAAGTATTTAGATTGGAAATTTGAAGTTGCTCCAGCAAGATTGTTACATTGAAGCATGGTGTTGCACAAGTGACCATTGACAGAATTGAAAGAATTAGCGCAATGGTGGCTTCAGTAACCATTGTTAAGAGGGAGAAGCTGTTTTACATCCATGAAATAAACCTGATAATTGTGATGTATCAGTTCTTATAATGTTAATTATGACATGTCCTTTAGAAAAATTTCAGCAACTGATGGTTCTTTCCAAACAGGATGAACCTTTGAGATAGAAACGACGTGTTGAAGGCAAGGTTCTATACGTATGTGTAGAATCAGTGCGATACTGACCTCCTGTACACATTTCAGAAAATATCTCAAATGAAATGTGAACTAGGTTATCATGCTGTCTGTTCAAATGTCACATTATACATTTCTAAAACAGGTGGTTATGAGACATGCTAACCAATCAGAGTGCTTTAAAACATTTATGAAATTAACAACAGTGTATGCCAAATGTTGATAATATGTGGAGGTTCAGAGGGAGTAAGCCAGGTACATGGGAGAAGAATTCAGAATAGGATTCTTTCACAAGCATTCATATTTCTGGCTTCAGTGTGGCATTTACGATAGTTTTTTTGTTTTTTTTTTTAATCTTTTTCATGTAACAGATTTTTCCATGAAGGTAACTTTATTATATTTCAAGTACAGTTAAATGTGTATGACATGGAACCAAATGGAAGAGTGATCTTTATTTGTGTTTTTGTTTAACCTTTGCTTGTCTGATCAGCTGGTCTCTTTGTCCACTTGTCTAATTCTTTGTTGGTTTGTTTCATTTTTGGTCTGTCTCTCAGTTAGTATTTCAGTAGATTTGTTTGCTTCTGTGTTTGGCAGATTATGAGAAAATAGGATTTGATCTGTAGAATACTGTTTTTTACATCATGTCAGGGTGTTGAATTTTTGAAAAGTTTTAATAGTTCTCCTACTTGTGAACAAAGAAGAGGATTTTGGATCAGAAAATAAAGCAATGTACCAGGAATTTACTAAGCTTATAAAGTAAGGCAGCAACACACGTGCATGTGCACGCACACACACACACACACACACCACACACACACACACACACACACAACACACACACCACACACACACACAAGTTGCTCTTTAGAGATTGCTTACATCAAGAAAAAAAGGCAGAGAGTGGAAGCAGGTTAGTGGTCCACCAGTTGTTGTGGAAAGAAAAGTTAGGGTTTTGTGTGCAGCACTTTTTTGAACGTTTCGTAGAGAGAAGCTACTTTTATAGGTGGTGGCTAATACCGCAGGGCTCTCCAGGCATCATGACCCATCTCCAGAATATGGTATCGTCTTTTGTCAAGTCTTTCTCACAGTTTGATTGGCCATGTCATTTTCGCATGTTGTTTCATATTTTGGTTGGTCTGCATAGTGTCTGACTCAATACCATATTCAGGAGAGGCGTCATTTTGTCTGAAAACTGATATAAGAAAGAGAACGATAGAGTCATACAAAACTGATCTGTAAATGAAATTGAGAGATAGACAGTTCTCAAAGCATGACCTGAGATCTTGAACAGCAAAACACGTCAGTAGATCTTGCATACAGACACTGAATTTTGTAGGAAGTAAATTGTTGGTGTTACTCACTGTTACCAAGTCAAACTTTTTCAAACTACAGCTAATTTGCTAGCCATGTTTGGTCAGTACTTGACTTGAACTCGATAGACAGATGTGGAATGTATGTTTGATATCAGTCTCTTGGACGTGAACGTCATGTTGGTGTACTATCACATTCACTTCATAAGACATAAAATGTGAACTGATGTAGAGATGAAGATGCAGTAAGAGGATGTGACACTGATATGAAAGTCACATTGATTTAGTGTCAAACTGATGTATGTCATTCTTATCATGACATGTTTGTGTGACACTGATATAGTCTCATGTTGATTAATTTTAACCCTCTTCAGTATGCACTTATCTGAGCTTAGTTATGCCGAAAACCATCGGCAAGGTAAGTAACTCCGTATTTGAACATGGTTACCCAATTAAAAAATGAATTTAAAAGAGAAGAAAGGAAATAATGAAATGAAATAATTTTTTAAATTCCTACGAATATATATGTTGCTATATCGTAAGTTTGAAGAATGTCACACGAGCCATATACTCGGGGAAAAAAAAATCTTCTTCAGAACTTTCTTCCGAATTGTTGTTCATCATACCTGGAACCTCATCCCAGTCGAAATCTAGCTCACTCTAAGCTTCATTACCCAGCACTTTCACAAAAATCTTATGCCGTAGATCCTACAAAACACAGTATCTCCATCATTAAATCTCATTATAGAACGGCAGAAATCAAGGTTAGCCATGGTGAAAAAACAGCATTTCGACCTCAAAACTTAAAAAATTTGTAACTCGAGAACCAACCACGGCACGTATCGACTCGCGTTTTTTTAGCAAACGGAAGTAAATGGCTACAGGAAGAAGGAAGTCAAGTTTCTCGCAAGACTTCCTTTTCTATGAGAAACATGACGGCGCCCATTGTTGCCACGTGTGTTTTACCAGGTGCTGCGGGCACTCAGCCTTTTAGCTGTGTGATTTCCGGTCGGCGCCTAGCGGGCGCTCGCTTGTCAAGAGAGTTAAAGAAAGGTCTATTGATTTATTCATGTCACACTGATGTAAGTTTCACTTATACAGATTTAACTCTTGTTGTGATGTCACATTTGTATAATGACACATTAATATGACTTGACACTAATGAAACGTTGCACTTACATAAAGTCACATTGACGTAATGTCACATTGATACAAGCCACACTGATATGAGTTTACTGTTGTAAGCCACATTGATATGAAATCACACTGATGTGATGTCACACTGATGTTAAGTCATGTTAAGGTAGCATCACACAAATATACTTTTACCCATAATTGTTATTGATTTTCTTTTCAGGAGGCTGACCAGATCAGCATTGTCATTCCAAGCAGCTTTCTGGAACACGTCAAACAGTCTGAGGTCCTGGAAAGTGTAAGATGTCAACAGAAAAGTAGAAGGAAAAAAGACAACTTTCAATGTCAGGCTGGAAGAATTTATGAACACTGCAATTGCACTCAGAGAGATCATTGGAAACATGCCCCCCAGAGAGATCACTGGAAACAAGCCCCCCACTCAGGTGGAGGAAAAGAGGAGTGCAGCTCCTGAGGCACAAAGCTCTGAAGGGTGGAGCAAAACTCTGGATGACCTAGAAGTGGAGGCTTTGAGTTTTTGCTGAGGGGACAGTTTGACCAGATGTTTGTTTGGAAGGAGCACCTGTTTGACACCCAAAGGAGCAGCAGCCAGCCCTCTTATAGACAAGGTGAATTCACTGAGGCGTGAAGACATCCCTTTGACGGATGAAGAAATTTCTAAACTTGGGGACACTGTGGAAACTGAATCAATAGAAGCCTTTGTAAAGACCGTGCCTTCTGAGAGGAAGGCGGCTGTCTTCGCCTTTGATTATGATGCTGTGACCAGAGCTAAACACTTGGTGACCATCAAGGCAGGTCGGGTCAAGGTGACAGCCCGAGGTCGAAGGAAATTTGAGGCAGGGAATACTGGCCAGCAAGATCAGACACAGGCACGGTCTCGGGACTTTTCAGAGCATGCAGCAGCTTCAAATGTGCAGGTTGAAACCTATAAAACTCTTTCAGGCATCGCAGTGTTGGTGTATAAAACTGATATCACCAAGTTACCAGTTGATGCCATTGTGAATGCTGCCAATGAAAACCTGTCTCATGGAGGGGGTGTGGCTTCTGCCATTGCCAGTGCAGCCGGCTTTGCCCTGGACGATGAAGGAAGAGAACACATAAGGAAACATGGTCCACTGCGGGTGACAGAGGTGGTGGAGACCTCGGCAGGGAATCTGCCGTGTCAGAAAGTGCTGCATGCTGTGGGGCCTCGCTGGGAGAGGTACACAAACAAAGCTCAGTGTCGGCAACACCTGGTGGACCACTGTGTTCAACTGCCTGCGGAAAGCTGACGGTCCTGGGCTTCACGTCTGTTGCACTTCCATCCATCAGTTCAGGTAAGTTACTAGAAAACTGGCATTTGTCTTTCCTCTTGTTCTTATTTGGATTGTGGGGATGCACCAAAGTGGGTTGAAATTGTGCTCCTTTCCATGTTCATGGTGACAGGGGGAATGCCATGTCTCTTGCTACTCTGTGGGTGAGGGAGGAATTCAACTTTTCAGTCTATTTGAAACCAGTCATTCTATCAGTATGGGAATCATGCCAACTAATATTTTAGAAAAGACAAATTCAGGTTAACTTCAAGTGAGGCTTTGTCTGATGCCGTTCCATTTGTGACATTATACTGTAAATGAATAGATTCTAATGTGAGAACTTTCTTTTACCTTGAAATAAAATGAAGAAAAAGAATGCTGTTATCAGCAGCTAAATACTGATAAAATTTGAAGATAGAATTTGAAAAACGGCTTTTAATACTGAGTTTGAATTTTTGAAAATGAACAGTTTTTTGGCTTATGTTTCTAGGAAACCTATTTTGTGAGCATATTTAAATTTATGTGTGTGTGTGTATTTTATATATATACTCACTCTCAGGTCTCCCACCCCCACCCTCTTCCCCCTTCAAACCAGACAGAGAGAAAGGAAAATAGAGAGAGAATATGTATGCAAATGCACTGACACACTCGCACATGCACACGCACACACACACACACATCATTTCTTCTCTTGCCTTTCACTCTCTTCCCTTTTGTCTTTCTCTTGCTCCTGTCTGTTTGTCTGTCTGCACCCCCCCCCCCCTCTCTCTCTGTCTCTCTCTCTCTCTGTCTCTCTCTACTGCCTGTCTGCTGTCTGTCTGTCTTCCTCTCTGTCTGTCTGTCTTGCTGGCTGTATATATGCATGCATGTGTTGTAAAGTAACAGAATGGTATGTTGTGCCAGTAACTTATCAGAGGACAAAGTGATAGGAGAGCTGCGAGTGAAGATCTTCATTTGAACCATAATAACAGCATGTAGATGTATAGTTGTCTGTTAACCTATTATTTTTCATCAGATGGTATTTTATTGCAGAAGGCACATTTTGTACAAATAGTCTAAAAATTGTCAAAGAATCGCTCCATCTTTTATTTTAGTTTCAAAGTGAGGTGACAGCAGGCAGAAATTGAAACAAACTTAAAGCAAAAAATGTGTTGTTTTTTGCGGACAAAAGGGACAAACAGTTTGCAAGACAAAACACAATGAGTTTTTGACCTCTTTGGTCTTCTTTAGGCAAGATAAACAACATTCAGGACAATGAAAACAAAGAACGAGCAATCACTTATCTTCTCAGTTTTTGTCCAGTGGAATCTTATTTTTTCATTTAGTTTTTTTTTTTTCTTTTTTAATTTTAGTTTACAGTTAGTTTATGGGAGAGAAAAAAAAGGAGAGAAATACTCTGTTTCTGCACACAGAAAGCAGAAATTGCAGATGGCTTTCAGATGCAACAACTCTCAGGTTATATCATTTATAGATATAATGTGAGAGTGCTTAGAGATGAAAAAGCTGTGACTAAAGTGTTAGCAGTAGAGTTTCCTTTGCCTTGTGGAACCCATTCAAACAGACATGCAAGCATAAGAGAAATGGCAAGTAAGGCTGTGTTTAAACTTGTTTGAAAGTGAGATAGATAAAGGACTGTTGTTATGATTGCAGCCATATTTGGTGTACCCCAGGACGTCTGCGCTGAAAGTTACCTGTCCGCTGTGAAGACATTTGACATCCTTCATGGGCAGACCACGTCTCTCAAGCAGATCCACTTTGTTGATGTCAGTGATGCCATGGTCTCCATCATCCAGAGCACTTTCTCCACCCAGTGGGGAGCACCAGCTGGCATCAGTCCTGGAGGCCAGGGGGCGCCCTTGACAGCAGGAGGCCGAAGTAGACAGGAAGGAAGTGCTGACCCACTTCAAACCCAGACTGACAACAGTCATCAGAAACCTCCCAGTGCAGCATACATGTCTGACACAGAGAGGGTTGGAGGTCAGGTGCATTCACCCAGTACTGTGGCACAGTCACAAGACGAACCTGTTTGGTTTCCCTTGTGTGAATGAGGTGGGGGCAGGCACAGAGCCTCAGGTCCAGTTACTTTCAAAGGCCTGGATCTGACAGTGATCTTTCAAAAGCAGTCTCTAGTTGACACTAGAACTGACTCTGTCATTCTGTGGCAGGACATGCAGAATGTCTTGAGAGATAGGACCTGGAGACAGTTTCAGAAGACCTTGAGTCCTCAGTTCAATATAAGTTAAATGAATTGAAGAAGGAGATGTCAACTGCAGATAAAACTGTTCTCCTTCAAACAATGAACAAACAGTTTGTCTTTGTTGTGCTGTCATCGAGTGCTGAATACAGTGAAGACAGGTTCAGATTCTTTGTGGAGCAGGCGATCAACAAAGCTGACCTGACGGAGAAGAGAACTGTGGCCATTTCAAGAAGGCTGAAGGGAGGTAAATGAGGGAGACAGCTCTGCCTGTTCACATTGTTTGTTCTTTAGGTTGATTGCTCATTATTGTCTGTAATATCCTCTTTTTGACATGTTCCCCTTGATTTTGTGTGTGTGTGTGTGTGTGTGTGTGTGTGTGTGTGTGTGCGTGTGTGTGTGTGTGTGTGTGTATGAGATATCAATTCTCCATTTTTTGATGGATTTTTTTTGTTCATGAATATCTGGTGGGGTGATGTGAGATGGGGAGGAGGGAGGGGGGGGGAGGAAGAAAGGTAAACAGAAACATGGTTGACAGCATTTAGAATGCATATTCCAGTTAAAAGACACTCTCAATTGGATCAAACAAAGTGAAATAGAAGTACAGTTCCATTTAGATGCTTTTCTTGAAATATGAATTATAAAGCAGTTTGGTATTTAAATCATGGATGAAAATTGGTGTCTAAAAATGGATTGGAATCGGTGTCTGATCTGATTGTGTGCATTTGGGAGTGTGTGTGCAAGGAGAGGAAAGGTGTGTATATACATGTATATGAGGGGAAAAGTGACAGACAGACAGATGGAGAAAGAGAGAGAGAGAGAGAGTGTGTGTGTGTGTGTGTGTGTGTGTGTGTGTGTGTGTGTTTCAGGTAACAATCAGCGTAGAAGAAGTGTGTGTATTCCAATAAATAGTGACGACTCAGATTGTTTGTTGTTTTTCTTCAGACAAAGTGACATATATGGGATTATTTTCAAACTGACATTAGATTTCATTGCCATAACATGACATGTCTTTAAGTTTTCTAATCATCATTGCTTACACACTTTTTTTATTTCTTAGTTTGCCTGCCAGCCTGCGTCATTGTCTCTGACTCACTCTTTCTAGCTCTTACTTTATCTTCATTCCGTTCATTTCATTGTGTTCTGTATTCTTTTCCTGAGTTGTATCTGGTATGTTTGTTTGTACCTGTTTTTTTTAGACAAATCAGGAAAGACCACAAACAAGGACAAAGAGGACACAAAGGACTTTATTGGAGGGTTGTACAAAGCGGTGAAGAACTATGCCAAGAGATCCTTCAGATCGATCAGGGAGATCCATGTGGTGGAAACTGACCCAGACATCCTCCAGTTCATGGTGGACCATGTGAAGACCCTGATTGGGGTTGATCGCTCTCTGCTGGACCAGGGGACACCACTCCCATCCACGGGGACCTCTGACACCAGCCCAGCTCTGTCCTCTGATGCATGCATTATCTGCACGAATGAGCCTCCATCTGATCCCAAACGTCTTCCGTGTGGTCACGCTTTCTGCAGGTCATGCATCAACAGATGGCTTCAGTTAAAACCAACATGTCCGTCTTGTGGTGTAGCCCATGGCATTGTGTACGGTGACCAGCCAGAGGATGGTACAATGAAGATAGTGCATAATAATTTTTTCACATGTGGAGGATATCCAACAGGAACTGGAACATACTACGTGGACTATTCATTCCCATCAGGAACACAAACGGTAAGAAAAGAAAGAAGTGCTAAGGTCTAATCATACGTTCTGCCTTTTCTGATTGTCTCTACTGCTGTTTCTCTCTTGGTTCTGTCTTGTCATTTTCAGCCATTGTGTGCAGGGATGCTCCCAGTTATTAGACGTAGTTTAGGGTTTTCATCGTCCCCAGGAAAGCAAGATGCATGAAAGAAATTTCAACATTTCTTTTCAAGATACTTCATCTGATTGCAAATATGCTTTCCACTATCTCTTTGGATATCAACAAAGCAGGGGAGCAAGCCTGTACAGACACATGCAAAGGAAAACAGCTTCTTAGCAAACAGTAAATGTAGGAGACAATAGTTGTCAAAATCAAATTACCTACATTTTACAATGGATACTGGGCTTGCGCATACCTATCCAATTCATTTTCTTTCTTTACGAATTTATAATCTACATAGTCATTTATCATACCAAGGGTAAAAAAAACAAAATGAAATTACCAAACCCAAGTGGGCAGTAGTTGTCAGTACACAACTCAACTCATACATCAACAGAGAGAGAGAGAGAGAGAGAGAGATTCAGTGCACAACTCACACACACATAACACAAAACTTTAAACTCATACATCAACATAGAGAGAAAGAGAGAGAGAAAGAAAGAGGGAAAGTCCCTTTTTTTTCCCTTAAAAGTCTGGATCAGAAATACTCAGTGAGTAGACCAAGCAAACATACAAGAAAATTTCAACTTTGCCATAATATCATGGCTTCAGTCACCATTCTGCCTAAGACAGTTGAAGCCAATTTCAATGCTCTACCACTTTTCCCCATGACTTTACAACCTGGTTCTCAATGTGGGGCTGGTAAAATTTGCTTGATTTTCTCATGATCATTTAATCGTGGAATGCCTTGCATTAGTTGCAACAATCCCCCCAAATCGAAATTTTCCAAAGAAAATTTACAAAATTAGGTCTCTCCCAGCCAGGATTAGATCAATTTCCCAAGCAAAAATTATTAACACTACTAACAAAAATGAATTTAATTATTTACCACAGTTATTACCATACTGAGCCATGTATCAGTTAAATCTGAGGGCTGTATACTTTTGTGATTAACCATTTAGAATATTAAATTTGGGACAAAAGCTACCTTCAAAAGATCTTGTGGATAAGATTCTTGCTTAACTAGCTACAGTGTGACTTAGTGATTATGCTGAAGTATCACCCTAATCATTATTCAGCACACAAAATACACAAGAATGATGAAGGATAAAAAAAAAAGGAAGAAAATTCAATGTTCAAGGTTGACTGGAACACAGAGAAAAATTAGTTTCACTCTTTAGTGAAGAATCCACTTTAGACATTTCTCCCGGCCTAGACAATTTTGACGTCAACCATGTACAACAATGTTGCAAAATCTGCTGACGAAAGTTCTGCCCGGTCCCCATACTTTTGTCAAATGTTACTTAAGTCTTTCAACAATAAATTCGCAAGTACATTAGTCCACCCAATCCTTTAGATGGCTGGATAATTTTACATCTCCCTTCCAATGCAGAGATGGTAATGATGAAAAAACAAGAGTGAGCAGCAAGGCTAGCACATGGCAGTTCAGAACTGAAGGCTTGAAACAAAGAGTTTGGGTAGCAAGGCTAGCACATGGCAGTGGCAGTTCAAACTGAAGGCTTGAAACAAAGAGTTTTGGTAGCAAGGCTAGCATGTGGCAATTCAGAAACTTAGAGCTTGAAAGGTTTGCACCCACAAAACTGCAACTTGTACAAAACATTCAGGGTAAAGTGTTCGAAGATCGATCAAAGAAAAAAACTTTTCAAAGTCTACAATTCCATACAACTTACTAACCATTTACGGCACTGTGTGTGGCCTCTCTGATGTCGTCGTGTCTACGCCAGGCTTCAAAATGCCCGGTTTCCGTTCGACAAAGCTTTTTTTGTTCAGGCACGGACCACGACTTCCGGTTTTGTGGCTATACGCACGCCGGTGTAAATTTACACTTGTACGCACCCTATAACACACACCCCTTGCTTTTGAACGCAATGTCCCCATTGCTTCCAAATATATTCTTTTGCTAATGTTGAAATTAGTTTCCGACCCGAACGGGTTAACATTAACAATGAATGATAGAGAATTTACTCTGGGAGTAGACTAACAGTTAGCCTCCTCTCCCAAAGTACAGTCAGTATAGTATGGAGAGCATCGACGGGATTTGTTATGGGTGAACAGGTAATTGATATCTCTTTGTATGAGGTGATAGCAGAACTACTACCTTGAACAAGTCCATGTGGGCCTATCTAACTAAAGTAACCTTTACTTGCTTCCCTTGACTGAAATTTTTTTGGTTCTTTCTCGAAATTTTGTGCCCCTTGATATAGTCAGACACTTCCTCACCAAAACTGTCATGGTACAACCACTCTGCTGCCGGGTACTGATGGGACTTATTCGCAGATGGTCCTTTGGCTGCAATCCTGCCACTTCTGCGAATCGGTAGCTGTGCCTCTCTCAGGGACATCTGATCCACCCGCCACAGCACTGGAAGCAGGTTGTGGAATGGTTGGGGTTGTGCGATTTCCTGGGATCAAGATCCACTCGTCATCGCTGTCTTCGTCACTCTCTGGGCACCGGTACCTGTACTGAAGAGGTTGTGTATCCTCTCGTCTCTCTGCAGGAAACTGGAGTGGGGTCTTTGCAGGGAGGATGTCTGCCCGGTTCAGTTATCTCCTTGCCACCTTTGTAGGGGCGAACAAACATAGACTGGAGTGTCTTTGAACGGCTGAGTGGTTACTACATAGAGGTCAGGGAGCCATCTGTCCTGGATCTTTCTCCTCCCAACCCCTCGGCTCTTGATGTAAACGAGGTCCCCAGTTGTAAGCGACATATCCTTGCTCTTTCAGCTCAACCACTCTTTCTGCTGTTTTCTCAAGTCTGTCTTGTGCTCGCCTGTGTGCTTCTAGGAGCCGTGTTTGATGCTGGCGGACCCAGTCTTGGGCATTTGCGGCCGATCTTTGTTGCCGGCCCAGCAAGGTGTCTATGGGCAGACAAGGTTCTTGGCCAAACAGAAGAAAATGTGGTGAAAACCCTGTGGTCGAATGGGGTGTGTTGTTGTAAGCCTGTACAACCCCTTGCAGATACATGGGCCATCTTTTCTTCTGTTCAGGCGGGAGGGTCCGTAAAAGATCATGGAGGGTCCTGTTGAACCTCTCGCACTGTCGTTTCCCTGTGGATGATAGGGTGTTGTGCGTGTCTTCCTGATCCCATACATGTCGCGCAGAGAGCCCTGATGAGCAGAGACTCAAAGTCCCTACCCTGATCACTATGTATCCTCTCTGGAATGCCGTATCTGATGAACCACTCTGTGGCCAGGACCTGAGCCACCGTCTTCGCTTCCTGAGTTCGTGTTGGCACCGCCACTGTGAACTTTGTGAAGACGTCTGTCATCACCAGGACATTTTCTCTCCCATCGCTGGCCATTTCCAACTTTGTGAAATCTATCGCCAGGATTTGTAGTGGGCGGCTGGCTTGGATGTGGCCCATGGGTGGTCTGACTGCTGGTTTCTTACCCATCACACAACGAGGACACTGCTCCACATACTGCTGGATATCTTTCGACATTCCTGGCCAATACACACGCTGTCGGATCAGATTGTTGGTACGATCAACGCCCTGGTGACCCATCTCATCATGAAGTTCTAAAAGAACATCTGGCCGCAGAGATGATGGAAGGACAAGCTGTTGAAGTTCCCCCCAGTTGGGGTCATTTACTTGTCGATACAGAATGCCGTCCACGATCTGTAGCCTGTGACGTTGCCTTAACAGCACATTCATCTGGTGATCGATCTTTCCGCTTGGTTTGTCAGGCCAATGTGCCAATACTGGGCCCAGTACCTGGTCTTCACTCTGGAGCCTCTTGATCTTCTCTGTCCCTAATGCTGGCAGTAATCGGGTTCCCTTCGGTGTCTCTGCTGGCTCTTCTTTTGTGACTTGGATGTTCCGTGTCCATACTTCCTGGCATGTAGCTAATTCAGGAGGTACAAGGGATCCACTTTGGCTGAGGATGGTGCTCGATGGCAGTCTTGACAAAGCATCTGCCCTATTCTCTCTGCCAGGTCGATACTGCACTTCGAAGTCAAACATGGCAAGCTGGGCTGCCCACCTCTGCTCTAGTGCTCCCAACTTAGAAGACTTGAAGTGTGCCAGTGGGTTGTTGTCGGTAAAGTACTGTGAACTGACCGCCGAGGAGATAGCCTCTGAACTTTTCTGTGACCGCCCATTTCAGTGCCAACATCTCCAGTTTAAAGCTACTGTAGTTTGCCTCGTTTCGCTCTGTCGGCCGTAGACGGCGGCTCGCATAGGCTATCACTCGTGTCTTCCCGTCTGGCTGCTTCTGGCTCAGTATAGCTCCCAAACCCTCATGACTCGCATCAGTTTCAAGGAGAAAGGGCTGGGGAGAAGTCGGCGAAAGCGAGAACTTCTGGACTTATCAGGGCTTGCTTCAGCTGGACAAATGCATCTTCATGCTCCTGGTTCCACTTTTCCTTGATGGAAGAGCTCTTTCCCTTTCTTCCTCCAGAGTGCTCATTCACTAGGGTGTGTAATGGTCCTGCGATGCGGGCATAGTTCTTGACATACCGCCTGTAGTATGCCGTGAAACCCAAGAATGATCGGAGCTCCCTCACCGTGGTTGGGGGAAGCCACTTCTGCACAGCTTCTGTTTTCTCTTCCTGACAGCCGACTCCTTGGGCAGAGATGGTGTGTCCCAGATAGTTCACTTTCTCTTGCAACAACTGACACTTTTCAAGCTTGATCTTTAAACCAGTGTCTCCATTTTCTTCAGAACCTCTTCTAGGAGAGAGAGATGCTCTCCAAAGGTCTTTGAGAAAACCATTAAATCATCCAGGTAGACCAGAAGGAAGTTGAAAAGGAAGTCAGACATGACAGAGTTCATCAGACGCTGGAAAGTAGCAGGGGCACCCGACAATCCGAAAGGCATCCTGGTGTACTCAAACAGTCCAAATGGTGTTGTGAAAGCAGTCTTCTCTTGATCCTCGGATCCATGGCAATCTGGTGATAGCCACTAGCCAAGTCAAGTGTCGAAAAGAACTGGGCTCCGACAAGAGCGTCAAAGCTTTCTTGGATCCTGGGCAGTGGATATGCATCCTTAATAGTTTTGTTGTTGAGCTTCCGGTAGTCTACGCAGAGACGTATCTTGCCATCCTTCTTTCTTACTACCACTATGGGCGCGGCGTACGGACTGTGGCTCTCTTTCACAACACCTTTTCCAATCAGTTCCTGGATGTGGTCTCGAACTTCTTGGAAATCTCGCGGTGGGATTGAACGGTATGCTTGAGTGACTGGAACATCATCAGTCATGCGAATCTTGTGCCTTTCCAGACTTGTATATCCTAAGTCGGAATCTTCGGTGCTGATCACATGTTGGTACCGAGTCAGAAGTTCTAAAACCTGTTCCTTCTGTTCCACGCTTCCAGTGAACCCTTCTAAGCAAGCGCTAAGATCTTTTCTCTCCTTCTGGACTACCTCAGCAGCTGACTTTTCTTGGATGAACATGGCCTCTGAAGTGACTTCAACCTGTACTGTTTTTCCAGACTCTACGGACTCGACAGCATGTAGGACTGCTATCGGGGTCCTTGGTGCAAGAGTGACATCTTCATTGGAAAGGTTTACTACTCTAATATATCTTGCGGAGTGATCGGCGCTGACAAGTGTTGGAACGACATAGAGTCCGGCGGGAAGAGGTTGGCTACAGGGTTCTGCTATCAGTCTCGAACATGATTGTTGGATCGTATGAATTTTGACGGCGATGACACTATTTGCGGGTACCCTTGTTCTTCCGACAACTCTCGCAATCCCACGGGCGGATGTGTTCTGCAAACGCATTTCGCGGACAACCGGTTGTAAGAAAGCGGGCAAGTTATCGCACACGAAGACTTGTCACCAGGAAGAGGTGAAACGATCTGTTCAAGGACATTCATCCCTATCACTACTGGCGTTTGCCGTTTGCGAACCTGAGTGGATGGGTCAGTTGGATCCTTCACAATCAGAAAGGTAGCACAACAGTCTTTCCCCAAAACTGACATATTTCCTCTGACTAACCCGACATATGGAACATCTAGCCCATTTGCTGCTTTTACAGTTAACCAGTTTGTCTTTTGGAGTGGTAACTTTCCCAGATTTTCCTGATACCATGACTCTGTAATGGTACTAACTTCACTCCCCGTATCTATTAAGGCTTCAACTGTCTTACCTTGAATGGTGACTTGTGCTTTTGGGCATCGGCCAGTCAGGTCAGGATATGCAGCCTTGTTGTCTGCCCCCACTGCTGCTTGGCTGGACACAGTAGAGGCGGCTAGTTTCCCGCCCCCCCCTTTATTCTGCAGCTGTTCATCTTGTTTCTTCTGGCGGCAGGCTCTCGCGATGTGGCCCAGCTTGCCGCAGTAGAAACACTTGGGGGTTGGGTTGGGTCGCCTGCGGTCTCCGGGTCTCGGCATCGTCATCCCTGTGATGGTCACCTGCATTGTCTTTACTGTATCTTTCAGGGCAGCTATTTCTTTCTTCAGCTCTTCCAGTTCTGATTG
Source organism: Conus betulinus (assembly GCA_016801955.1). NCBI lineage: Eukaryota > Metazoa > Mollusca > Gastropoda > Neogastropoda > Conidae > Conus > Conus betulinus. The sequence goes on from JADBJO010024370.1 coordinate 15,455, forward strand.
GGGTTTAGGAGGGATGAAGTGCTGGTACTGGGTGGGATTTTCTGAAGGGTCATCTTCTTCTCTGCTCCACCTCAGCGCCTCTTCTCTAGTGGTCGAAAAGGTGGTGGTAGCATCCCCTCTCACTTGTCGCCTCAGCTCCCGTTTTAGAGGCGTTGATGTCAGCCCCTCGATAAATCTGTCCCTCAACATCTCGTCTGGCACACTGTCTGCTCTTTTAGAATTTATTTGTGCTGCTAGCGTTCGCAGTCCTTGGGAGAATTCAAGGATGGTTTGTCCAGGGTGTTGTTGCTTCCCATGGAATATAGACATCAGGTTTGTCAGGGGCCTACTGTCCCCAAACACTTTTTTGATGATGTTCAGCACCTTGTCAGATTTGTCCTTTTCTGTGTCTGGCACGCTCAGGATTTCGCAGCGTGCTTTCCCGTGGAGGTGGCGGATGATGAATTCCACTGCCATGTTGTCTGGCATGGCGTAGGCCTTGAGGACGCGTTGTGCTTCCTCGATGAACTCCTCTGCTGGTACGTCGGCAGGGTCTCCCGAGTAGCGAGGCAGCTTTGGGGGTGCCCACCATCTGGGGTTAAGCTGTTGTTCGTCCATCCTGCTGTGTGTAGTTGTAGGGTTACTCTTGTCCTGATCCTGTCGGCGAAAGCCACGTGTAGTCGGTGGTCGAGTGGTGGTGTTGTGGCTCATTCACTCAAGGGAACAATCAGGGACTAGAGTCTGATGGTGTTTATTTACTACAATACACACAGCAGGGGAGCAAGCCTGTACAGACACATGCAAAGGAAAACAGCTTCTTAGCAAACAGTAAATGTAGGAGACAATAGTTGTCAAAAATCAAATTACCTACATTTTACAATGGATACTGGGCTTGCGCATACCTATCCAATTCATTTTCTTTCTTTACGAATTTATAATCTACATAGTCATTTATCATACCAAGGGGTAAAAAAAAACAAAATGAAATTACCAAACCCAAGTGGGCAGTAGTTGTCAGTACACAACTCATACATCAACAGAGAGAGAGAGAGAGAGAGAGAGAGAGAGAGAGAGAGAGAGAGAGAGAGAGAGAGAGAGAGAGAGATTCAGTGCACAACTCAACACACGTAACACAAAACTTTAAACTCATACATCAACATAGAGAGAAAGAGAGAGAGAAAGAAAAGGGAGGGAAAGTCCCTTTTTCCCTAAAAGCCTGGATCAGAAATACTCAGTGAGTAGACCAAGCAACATACAAGAAAATTCCAATTTTGCCATAATGTCATGGCTTCAGTCACCATTCTGCCTAAGACAGTTGAAGCCAATTTCAATGCTCTACCACTTTTCCCCATGACTTTACAACCTGGTTCTCAGTGTGGGGCTGATAAAATTTGCTTGATTTTCTCATGATCATTTAATCGTGGAACGCCTTGCATTAGTTGCAACAATCCCCAAATTGAAATTTTCCAAAGAAAATTTACAAAATTAGGTCTCTTCCCAGCCAGGATTAGATCAATTTCCCAAGCAAAAATTATTAACACTACTAACAAAAATGAATTCAATTATTTACCACAGTTATTACCATACTGAGCCATGTATCAGTTAATCTGAGGCTGTATACTTTTGCGATTAACCATTTAGAATATTAAATTTGGGACAAAAGCTACCTTCAAAAGATCTTGTGGATAAGAATTCTTGCTTAACTAGCTACAGTGTGACTTAGTGATTATGCTGAAGTATCACCCTAATCATTATTCCAGCACACAAAATACACAAGAATGAAAGAACAAAAAGGAAGAAAACTCAATGTTCAAGGTTGACTGGAACACAGAGAAAAAATTAGTTCACTCTTTAGTGAAGAATCCACTTTAGACATTTTCTCCCGGCCTAGACAATTTTGACGTCAACCATGTACAACAATGTTGCAAAATCTGCTAACGAAAGTTCTGCCCGGTCCCATATACTTTGTCAAATGTTACTTAAGTCTTTCAACAATAAATTGGCAAGTACATTAGTCCACCCAATCCTTTAGAGATGGCTGGATAATTTTACATCTCCCTTCCAATGCAGAGATGTAATGATGAGAAAAACAAAGAGTGAGCAGCAAGGCTAGCACGTGGCAGTTCAGTTCAGAACTGAAGGCTTGAAACAAAGAGTTTGGGTAGCAAGGCTAGCATGTGGCAATTCCGAAACTTAGAAGCTTGAAAGGTTTGCACCCACAAAACTGCAACTTGTACAAAACATTCAGGGTAAAAGTGTTCGAAGATCGATCAAAGAAAAAAAACTTTTCAAAGTCTACAATTCCATACAACTTACTAACCATTTAAGGCACTGTGTGTGGCCTCTCTGATGTCGTCGTGTCTACGCCAGGCTTCAAAATGCCCGGTTTCCGTTCGACAAGGCTTTTTTTTGTTCAGGCACGGACCACGACTTCCGGTTTTGTGGCTATACGCACGGCCGGTGTAAATTTACTCTTGTACGCACCCTATAACAAGTTTAACATTTGTTTGACCACTAGTCAGTTTGACTTTTGCTTGACCACTGGTCAGTTTGACCTTTACTTGACCACTGGTCAGTTTGACCTTTGCTTGACCACTGGTATATAAGGTCTGTGGCATACCGGGCCTGTGGCATATAGGGCCTTCTTGCAGATTAAAAAGCCCTTTGTGGCATATAGAGCCTGTGGCATATAGGGCCTGTGGCATATAGGGCCTGTGGCATATAGGGCCTTCTTGCAGATTAAAAATCCCTTTGTGGCATATAGGGCCTGTGGCATATAGGGCCTGTGGCATATAGAGTGCCTCCCTGTTTTAATTGTGAAACAACTCTTGAGACTATTTGTTTAGCATGAGTAATGTTTTTACTATCAGATTTATCCCATTCCCTGAATATCATGACTTATCAGTTTGTTTTAATTGTGACACAACTCTTGAGACTGCATTTGTTTACTATGAGTAATGGTTTTTACTAGCAGATTTCTCCCATTCCCTGAAAATCATGACTTATCAGTTTGTTTTAATTGTGACAGTTTTTGGAGAGCTTGCATAGACTTGTACAAAGGGCATTCCTTTGAACTTGGAACAGCAAAAAAAGTGTTCATGCTAAAAGTTTGGTTTACAGTGTTAATATATGTAGAACCTGTATTCTGATTGGAGCCTTCTTAAGAGCTGGCTTTTTATCTTAATGAGTGTGAGCCTTTGAAACTAAGGAGTTCAGTAAGTAATACAATTGAAATAGCACCCATCCAATACAACAAGGGAAACTGATGTCAGTTTCATTTAATTTTTATGGAAAACAAGCACCAAAACATTTTCAAAGACATTTTTGTTACTGCTTCAGTTTACAACTAAACATACAGTTTTGCATTCAAAATAACATTCATCCCACTATCATCTGCTTAATCAGATTCTCAGTGAACAAAGTGAGGAGACATCAGAGCTGAAGAAACAGAGGTTGTGTCAGTGTTGGAATGAACAAGACCAGTATTACTTTAACAAAAACTGTGTCAGTTGCAAGGCCCCAATTCATGCTGCCTTGCAAGGAGAGAACACTATGGCAGAGGATCATAATAAAAAAAGAATTTTTTTAACGAGCAGATTTTTATATTTTCCCAAAAGAAAAAGTACAGTTGTGCCAGACACTAGCTGGTGCAACAAACGGAAGATGGGGTCACAAGAGTTTCCTGTTCAATAGACACAAATGCACTGGTGTTTATGATGATATAACACTTCTGCAGACCATCATTTGGTAGACATCACCATCCTGATAGTTTCTTGGGCCTGGAGACCAATGACTTATGTGCAAGGATATGTCTGCATGACCCTGTCCATGGCAAGACTCATATCAAAGAAAAAATACTATGTAAATAACTTACTGCTATTGGGTATATACCAGTTGTTCAACACATTTGGCTTGTACATGACATCCTTTGGGTATGTATAGTCCATGCTATCCATACAGCACCAGGGGAAGCATGAAACAGAAAGATCCTTTCTTTGGTAGAGGAAGAGGTCAAGACCAGGTACCTGGATCTCTTTAAGAGGTTGTAGAACTCAAAGGGGGAAGAACTCCAAGAGGAGTACAACATCTAACTGGAGGTTAATGCTTCTGTCAGACAATTCCAAGGTGGGTTCCAATCCCAATGCTGAATTCAACAAGACGATTAACATCAGTGTTCTTTAACCTGTTGACATTCCCACAGATGGCATGCTCAGATCACAGTAATTCCAAAGCTAAATGGAAAAGTGTGCATCTGCATAGATTCGACATAGTTGAGCAACGAATGAAGAGAGGGGGGTGTGCCATACCAAAAGTTGCAGAGACACTGAGCCGAATTGCCCAGGGAAAGGCCTTTTCAAATTGAGATGCAAATTCACGCTTCCAAGAGATCAGTTAGATGAAGAGAGCTTCAACCCCACATTTTTCACCATCCATTCCATCTGGCCGATACAGATTTACATTATTCTTGATGGTATTTCTTTTACACCAGAATATTATTATATACACTGACAGTTCTGTCATCAAAGGTAAGTCAGGCAGGGAATACACTGTGAAGAAAAATGACCAAACTATCCAGGAAAATAATGGTGCATAGAGTTTAACAACTTACCAATAGTCTCCAGCAAGGCCATGGCATCAGAGTCTGTTGCTAACTTCAAGAAGATCTTCAGTAGCCATGGCATTCCAGGCATTGTAGTGACAGACAATGGTCCTCAGTTTGCAGCAGAGAAATTCTCCAGGCTTGCAAAGTCCTGTGGATTTGAACATGAACCATGCTATCCCCACGCTGATGGTAAAGTTGATCTTCCCCTTCAGGTAGTAAAAAAACCTGATGAATAAGCATAATGATGAATACCTCATGCACTTAATGTACCACAACATGCCTCTGCAAACTGGATTTTTAGCTGCCCAGCTGGGCATGAGAAGGCGGCTGAATACTGGGTTTCATGCCATCCAGACTGCCATCTGCCCTAAACAAACATCACTGTGGTGAAAAAGGGGAAGGCCTTTAGGTAGAGGATAAAGGTCAACTGTGACAGAAGGCATCAAGGTGGCCTGAGAAGAACTGAATTCAGGTGATAACATTTGGATTCAAGACCAAAAGAAAGAAGGAACTGCCAGACAACCTGGAACTTTCACCAGCCATCCTGTCATGCTTTGCCACCGAACCAGGTGCAGACCAGGCCTCTATGGGCAGCTGTTCCCTGACTGCAGAACAGCTGATCAATGAGAGATGACAAGCATGTGGAAAAGAATGCACCCCTAGAGAGCCAACAATCCCCAGCCCCAGAGCATTTTCCAGGATAAAGGAAAAGACTAAGCATTTTATTGAAGAGTGTTGAAATCTTGAATCAAGTTCAGATACAAAATTCTTTCTTTGTAATGATATTTTTGTTAACATTTTATGTTAATGCCTGATAGAAGGGTGATGGTTCCATGTTTCTCAAAAGCAAAATGATGCATATAATAGGAAGTTAGAAAATGAATAATGAGCTTAGTACCAGACTAAGACAGTGCAATAGTCTTAAATGACCATGACTTGACATATCATTCTCAAATTGCTTAACTGGCTGCTTTCAGTGAGCAAACATCAAATTTTTGTCAGTCTCATATGAGGTATGGTGTAGGTAGCTTGACAAAAAATTGATGTTGGTGATTGCAAATGGATGCGTATCTCGTCGTTAATATTATATTTATCTGTATCATAAAGAGGGGTTTGCTAAAGATATTAGGTTACTTTTGTTTTTAACTAACTTCAGCACAGTTTTGATAATGCACTGAACAACACTTTGAAAAGTTTGAATCATTTATATAAGCAAACAATAACACACATTTAAAACTAACATATACTTAATCAGTATGTACACAAATTCTATGATGAAAATATATTCATACTAAACTACACTCACCTATCCACTTACAATTTAAAGATGCTTAGCTTTATGTGTACTTTCAGCGAGTTTCAATGAGTTTGATGAAACTGTGTGACTGAACAGTGGAAGACAGTGGATCACTGTTTATTGTAGTTGTTCATTTTGATGATGTACATTGATTAAGCATACAAATATCATGATAAATGCATGTTTAAACTTGTGTCAGGTTACAATGGTCGTTATTGTGAATTGGAGGTGGATCCATGCTCATCAAATCCTTGTTATTTCAATGGAACCTGTACTCGTAATGGATTAGAGCCCATCTGTACGTGCATCACAGGTTGGTCGATATTTACTATAATCTTTATTTTATATATTTAAAAAAATGTTTTATTTATTTGTTTATGTGATTCTTTTATCTTATGGGCCTTCTAGAAAACTGAACTCACCTCTGATATCTCTTGCTATGCACAGCGACTCTCAGGAACTCCATATGACAGCACTGGCTGTCAGTGGTAAGTTTGAATTTGCAAGTGGTCGCTTCACTCACCAGAAGAGACACCACACTGCTTCTGAATTATTTCAGTGATGTTTAGTGCTCCCTGCTCAGATTTTCCAATTGCAGGATACCACTGCCAACCTTCTTATAGACAAACAAGAACTGCCTTATTGTGGAGCTGATGTACTTTATTGGAAGCAGATTGGCTCACATCCTTCAGTCTTAACAATGGTCCCAGTCAATCTGTTGACATTAAACGCTTTGGCATGGACTCACCACAGGTGTGAATACAGAGAGCAAACGAAAATGTATCTTAAAAGGAGGCCATTAGGAGCTAAGGAGATATTATTTATTTCATTTATGTCATATTTAAAAAAAATGACAGTGATGTAGAGATCCATTTTTGTCTGATACTTCATGATAATCTTGTACTTATGTTTCATTTCCTCATATATCCTAGCATCATTCATGCCTGAGAGGTACAACCCGTGCCTTATAGCCAAGGAAATTTGATCAGCCCTCTCAGAGATGCACCTGTTGAGTAAATGGCACTCGTTATGTAGTCCCCGTCTTCTCACTGGAGCCCACAGCACAATCAGCAACATTAGGCTAGAGACAGCTGATAATGTTACTGAGTCTGATGAGATTTGAACCCATGACCCAAACTCACAGTCTGATGCTAATGACCATGCCATGGTGGTTGGTTCAGGGCTAGTATCTATTGACAGTTCAGCCAAGTTATATTGGTAAATGGGTCACACCTACATTTCTTATCTGCCAGAACTACAGTTGGCAACATTGACTGTTTTGAAATTCAGCATATATGGGCCATATCTAGATTGGGTTTGTTGCTTGATTAAACGGTCATACACCCAACAGGAATTAGAAAGTGATGATGTGCAAAGAAATGGTTGGCCTTACCTCTTGTCCCAGTTTGTTAGCAGCAGTCAGGGGTAGGCTGATGAGAGTTGAAGTTAAAATAAGACCTTGGGACTTAACGGGAGTTTGGAATGGAATGACATATTGGTTGAGAGTATGAATTTTCTGGTTTTTTTTTTTTTTGGGGGGGGGGGGGGGGGGGGTTGTTGTATCATTTTGATTTATTTTTACCTCAGTTTTATTCATTGTTGTTGTTTTTATTTTGTTCTTTTGTCATCATTTTGCTTTGTCTTATTTCTATCATTTTTCTTTTAATTTCCTATTGCTTTGCATATTTAGTTACTCTGTGGGTGAGGATGTGTGTGTGTGTGTGTGTGTGTGGTTTGTGTGCTTTCGTGTGTGCACTTGCATGGGCATATGAGTGAGGAAGGAATGGAAATGATTTCTTTGCTGACGGTTTATGTTTCTTCTTTACAACACAATACTCACTACAGTTGGTGTGTATGTGACTCAGGCACAACAGGAGATCGCTGTGAAAGAATCATAGATTCCTGTTCTGGCTCTGATTATTGTCAGCATGGAGGCGCCTGTCGTAATGAGCTCAGTGGCAAATCCTGTCTCTGCAAATCTAGATCCTCAGGGGACAGGTATGTAGATTTCTTATAGTAGTGGTGCTTGTTGAGAAAATGTGTGTTTTTTTTTTTTTTTGTTTGATTTTGTGTTTGTAAAGCTTTTATTTGCATATAGATACTTTCAGATGCTAATTACATTTTAAAACTATGAACACTAAAGTTGGGAGACTCATAAACATAATGAGAATTCTTTGCAATTTGCCTGAAGACTCCACTATGGGAGCTATATCTGCTAACTGGGGTTTTGAAACTGCACTTGAAAAGGAAAAGTAAATGTTCACTTCATCAGTCTTTCTATTTATTTAAGTTTTTCAATCTGAAATGAAGATGTTTAAAAGTTTTTGGCAGATAAATGAAACTGATGTTCATATCATCAGACATGTAACAAACACTGATTCTTATGAGCAGATTTTGCCTGTGTATGAATTCTGCATATTTCATGCACAGCAGTCTTACTGAAAGACTTTGCAATGTTCACTAAATCATATTTTGAAATCGCTGCCATGTATGGAAATAAGAGAGTGAATAGAGAAAGAATAAGGGAGTTGAAGACAGAAATGTTGAAGAAAGAAGGCAGTGGGGAATTAAGATTAAATCATGCAAACATGCATGTCTTTCTCAATTCATAACACAAGTGTAGTTTGAACCAACAGTGGTAAACATTTATTGCAAAGGTGCTTTAAAGTCCATCAAGGAAGCAAAGGATGAATATTAGTTAAAAGTAAGGACACAACAACTGAGATCCTTTTCATAGCTCACAAGAAGTTTTCACAAGTGATTCTTCAGGACAAATGCATGTGACTTGAAATACATGATGCTCAGGGATATAGTATTTCCATGTGACATGGAATATAGGATCCTCAGGGATATTAGTGTTTCCATGCAGCATGGAATACAGGCATCGCCATGGATACCGTATTTCCCTGTGATATTGAAAAACAGGATTCTCAGGTAGAATAATGCTTCCCTATAACATGGAAGACAGAATATTGAGGTGTGTAGTGCTTCCCCATGACATGGAATACAGCATCTTCAGGATTTATAGTGTGTTCTTGAAACATGGAGCTTCAGGATCCTCAGAGATATAAGTTTTTTCCCTATAACACAGAACACGGACACTCAGAGAGATTAAACGTTTCCCTGTAATATAAAGTACAGGATCTTCAGGGATAAAGCTTTTTACTCTGACCTAGAATTACCGGATCCTCAGAGATTTAGTGTTTCCCTGTAACATGGGGAATCAAAAATCCACAGGGATGTAGTATTTTCCGGTGACACGGAATACAGGATCCTTGAGGGATACTGTGTTGTCCCTGTAGCATGGAATACAGGGTCCTCAGTAATACAGTGTGTCCTTGTGACACGGATTACAGAATCCTCAGAGATAATTCTAAATGTTCCTTGTGACATGGAATACAGGATCCTCGGGGTATATAGTTTTTCCCTGTAACATAGTACACAAAATCCCCAGGGATATAGTATTTGCCTGTAATAAGATTTTTTTGAATAGGGGTCTTAAGGAATATAGAGTTTCCTGATCACACGGAATACAGCGTTCTGAGAGATGTGTCCCATTGCATGGATACAGGACCTTCAAAGATACACGTATTTTCTCCTGTGAACAGAATGCCAGAATAATTACGGATATTACATTTTCTCAGTAACCATTGAACCATAGGATCTTTGGGGATATATGTGTTTCCGTGCAGGGACATACATCTTTCCCAGCAATTGTGGAACATAAGATTCCGCAGGGAATACATGTTTCCGAGTGGCATGCGAACGCACGATCCTTAAGAATAGCTGTGTTTCCGATGACATGTAACACAGGATCCCCAGATATAGGCTTATTTCCTGTGATACTGGAGTAAAGACTTTCTCAGGGATGGTCCCCTGTAGCATGAAATCATGTGAATGGGAATACAGGAACTCAAGGATAAAGAGGGGTTCCCT